>CM035408.1:10293863-10303477 GCA_020310875.1 Ceratopteris richardii | reverse complement strand
GTACGAACCATTTAGGTAAGGTTCGAGCTTGGAAAAATTTCGGAAAAAGAAAACCGGAGCGACAGTTTTCTCGAAAGACACGCCCTAGCGTGAGCTTTTTCACGTTTATGCTTGCTTCATGCTTGTGGGAGGGCGAGTCCTTACTTTTCTCCTTCATGCTTGTGAGCTTGACCCCCTTCAACCTTGCATCAGCCATCATCCCCTAGCTTGAGTCTTGCAGCCTTGCTTCATCCCGAATCCGGATTCCCATCGCGTGAGAGACCTCATACTAAACTCGAGTTCTTCGAAGTTGAAGCTGTGAGGGTCGAGCTGAGCCTTGAGGACATAGTACAATAGTACATAGAACAATCATCAATGCCCAATGCCCATTGAGCTTTAAGTTTTAAAATTCAAGCTTAATTTTCAGCCTATACTTGAGTCTTGAATCCATATCTTGCAAATATTCAGTATGCCTCGAAGTGTAAATGCCGTGTGGGATGCCCATACCATTAACCACTCATTGGCTAATGCTCAAAGTGCTTCGGGTTCTGGCACTCGTAAGTGGACATGCAAATATTGCACGAAGTCCTTGTCTACCACGACTACACGACTTATAGGTCATGTATGTGGTTTAGGAGGAATGGGCATTTCTGCTTGTGATAAAGTCCCTCCAGAGGTTGCTCAAATTGTAATACGTGAGCATTCTTTGGCACAAGAGGCCCGTGCAGCGCGTCGTCGTGATTTGGCTTCGGCCGATATCGAGATGATGGAGGAAATAGTTCCTTCTTCAGAGATGATGCAACCTGAAACTAGTGCTACTCGGAGTCGGACTGCATCACAAAGAATCGACAATATGGAAGATGAATCTTCCACCCCTCCTACACAACGTCCTAGGCAAGGAATTGGTGCCTCATTTATATCCTCTTCCATAAAAAAACAGAGACAAAAGGCCGCAGAGATACAAATTGCGAGGTGTGTTATTGAATGCAATCTTGCATTCAATGTGGTACGTACTGAGGCATGGAGACGCATGGTGAAAGCTATTGCTCAGGTCGGTCCATGCGATGATTGGTATGGAATTGACTACAAGCGACTGCGTACTACCATGTTAGATGAGGAAAAGGAGTGCATTGAGGTACAACTAGAGCCTATTAAAAGAAGCTGGGTGATGTATGGATGTTCCATCATATCTGATGGATGGAGTGACACGCGTCGACGCCATATTATAAACATCCTCGTATCATCTTGCCTAGGTACCTATTTCCTCCGTGTTGTGGATGCTAGTAGAGGGGGGGTTCGCATTACTGGTGACTTTATCTTTCAGCATATCAAATATTCCATTCTTGAGGTTGGAGCTGAAAATGTGGTACAAGTTATCACAGATAATGCATCCAACTGTAAGAGAATGGGGAAAATGATTGAACGTGAGTTCCCTAAAATAGTTTGGACACCCTATGCTGCACACTGTGTAGATCTGCTATTAGAGGACATTGGCAAACTAACATGGATAGAGCCCATTGGGAATGATGCCAACCGGATTGTGAGTTTTATACGTAAAAATCATTTGGCATTATCCGTATTCCGTTCTCGTAGCACCATAGAGATGATTCGCCCTGCACACACTAGATTCGGTTACATATATGTGGTGTTATATAGACTTCAACAAGTCATAGATGCATTGCGTATGACAGTCATAGATCGAAGATGGATAAACGTACCACACTCTCAGACAGAGCTTGCACGTTATGTGCAAAGGAAAGTATTGGACGAGAGTTTTTGGAAGGAAGTAGAATCTCTTGTGCTTGTCTTGAAGCCCATATATATCTTGCTTCGTATAGTGGACAAAGAGGGTTCTACACTCGGACTTGTCTACCATTTCTATATGCAAATGAGGCAGGCTATCGTGCGAGGAAAGGAACTTTCACATGAGAGGTATGTGTTTGAATTATGAAATTTATGTATGTTTCTTTTATTTAATATATTTATATAAAAATTCAGATATGACATAACGACATGTATTTTACTTTGTAGGAAATCTGATATTTTAGGAATAGTGGACTATCGTTGGTCTTTCCTATCTAGACCCATACATGGATTTTCGGCACTCTTGTATCCATATTTCAAGAGTCCGGCTTTATGGGCAGAAGGTCAACTACGACACATGAAGGATGAGTACATGCAACGCATCATGTCCCCATACGATCGGCTTCTCTTTGATAGAGATTTCACAGGTTATATGGAGAATGTGGGCATCGCATATGCGCACAGTACATCTATGCGCAAAGAGGTGACTGCTGAGCCATTGGAGTGGTGGCTACATTATGGCTATGGTCACCCTTCAATGGCTCCACATGCTCTACGGGTCTTATCACAGGTATTTTTTTGGTATTGATAATTGAACATTGATTCATATTATCATAATAGTTTCAATACTTTTATTTTGAAAATCCTTATGGATTATAATCTATGTAGGATCCTACCTCTAGTGCATGTGAACGCAATTGGAGTGCCTATTCTCTCATTCATACAAAGTTGAGGAATAGGTTGAGTGTACAACAATTAGAGAGGTTGGTCTTTTGCAAGGCCAACTTGAGATTGGTGCATGATCTCAAAACAAAAACGGATAGACCAAAACAGGTATTCTTTTATATACTTAAGTTTGTCCTTCATTCTTTTAAATTTAATATTGTAATTCAAATTGCGTTTTTATCATTTATGTAATGTTTAGGTACCTCCTACCATCTTTGAGAGTTCTATGGAGACAGAGGACGAGATGACAGTTGTTCGAGACGAGCATGAGGATATCTATTGCATGCTACACCTGGAGCTAGAGAGTATCGATCGTAGAGTGACACGTGCACGTGCTCGTCGATTGGGTATTGAGCCTCGGGTGGACATTGCATCTAGGAGTGTTGCTTCAGCACCGGTGTACAGCAGGAGGCGCAAAATGCGCCCACGACGACGAGGAGATCCACTTCCTGAGGCACACGATATCAACATAGCACCACATAGCATTGATTTCTCTTCGATTGCTGAGCCAGAGTACGATGAGGATGGGAATGTCATTGTCATTGGAGACATTCCATCGGAGTCATCATCATTCTCTTCTTCGGAGGGGATGGATGATGAGGAGCATGATTATTGATGATTGATCCCATTATATAGAGACTAGAGTCTATACTATATAGATTAGTCAGTATGTGGAGTTTGACATTGGACAATGGACTTAGGCATGCCGCATCATTATTCATAGATGTCCTTTCATCATTATGTTTTTGTATTAGGATTCATGGTTGATTTGAGACATTTCATGCTTCATGTATTATTCACATACATTTTGGTTCATAGTTAATGCATGTTATGTGGATGCTATGCTCATTGCTTTGTTTCCTGAACCCTGACTCCTGAGTTTGTGATTATTGTAATTTGTTATAGCTTTAATTTTTGAAAGTGATGTTTGAAGTGGATGGTGATATTATTCATAAAGTTTATAAGATGGTGATGTTAAATTGTTGATGGTTATGGTGTATGGTGTAGAAACTAGAGTTTAGATATCTAGTTGTGTTTGTATTATTTTGATATATATATATATATATTTAATACATGGACGAACCTTACGAACCTTACCTCGAGGGTAAGGTTCTTCCCTCGAACCGAATGCGTACCGAACCTTACCACCTTACCACCTTGACATACATACATACATACTGAAGGAGAAAGGCATGGTCATTGAAATTCCAACCTTACAAAGGATTGGAAAAGTGTGTGAAGCGTGCTGCCTTGGAAAGCATGCTAGGAGTAAGTTCTCAAAGAGCAGCTCAAGGGCACGTGATATACTTGATGTGGTGCATGCTGATATTTTCAAACACTTTCATGCTATGGTGGAAAAGATGACAGGACGAAGACTAAAGACTCTACGGTATGAAAATGGAGGAGAATTCTTGTCGAAGGATTTCAGCCATTATCTACTTGAGAATGCCATTCGAAGGAAACTTACTTGCAGCTACACTCCACAACAAAATGGAGTGGGAGAGAGGAAGAATATGACATTATTTGAAGCAGCAAGATGCATGCTCAAAGACAAAGGTCGGAGCAACATATTTTGGGCTGAAGCAATCAACACTTCATGCTATTTGATGAATAGGTCTCCTACCGAAGCTCTTCACAACATCAAGCCTAAGGTATATCATTTAAGAGTTTTTGGTTGCCTCGTATTTTCTCACATTCAAGATAAAAAGAGGAAGAAGCTGGATGACAAGTCAAGGAAATGCATCTTTGTTGACTATAGTCATGTAAGCAAAGCTTACAAACTTTATGATCCATGTAAGAAGGAGACATTCCTATCAAGGGATGTGATTTTTGATGAGAATGCAAGCTTGAGTTCAGCATCAATTTCAGATTTGGATAAAGGCTCTTCAACAACAGTTAAAGTTGAAGTTCCCTCTTCTACACATGAGGAAACCATTGAAGAATTAGAGGAAGAAGATGAAGATCACCGTGCAACTCTTAGAAGGTCTTCAAGGATCAGAACGCAACCTTAAAGGCTTACATATCAAGGAGGTAATTCCTCAAGTTTTGAGCAAAGTAATGTTGCTTTGCTTAGCTCTATTTTACAACATGACGAACCGTCAACATACAAGGCTGCTAGTACTCAAAAAGATTGGCAAGAAGCTATGGACAAAGAGATGGCTGCTCTTCATCAAAATGAGACATGGGAGTTATGTCCATTACCTCCCAACAAGAAAGCAATCGGATGCAAATGGATCTACAAGCTGAAATTCAACAAGGAAGGGAATATAGATAGACACAAAGCAAGGTTAGTAGCGAAAGGATATTCTCAACAATATGGATTGGATTATGATGAAACATCTGCTCCAGTAGCAAAGATGAGTTCAATTAAGTTATTACTTTCCCTTACCTCCATATTCAAGTGGAAGGTGAAGAAAATGGATGTCAACAATGCCTTCCTCAATGGCATACTTGAGAAAGAAGTCTACATGCAACAACTGGAAGGATACATTGTCAAAGGTAAAGAGCACATGGTATGCAAACTTCTCAAAAGTTTGTATGGTTTGAAGCAAGCTCCCTGAGCTTGGTATGCAAGGATTCATGAGCATCTTTGCTCTCAAGGCTTTCAAAGAAGCAATGCTGATCATAGTTTGTATTATAAAGTAAAGGGAAAGGATATTGTTATTGTTCTTCTATATGTGGATGATCTCATGTTGACAGGAAGCAATGAAGCAATGATTGAAGATGTTCAAAGAAAACTCACTAAAGAGTTTGAAATGAAGGACCTTGGTGACTTACACTACATTCTTGGCATCGAAGTCTCTCGACTAGAGAAGGGAGATATATTTATCTCTCAACAAAAGTACCTTTTTTTCATTCTTGATAGGTTTGAGATGTCTCACTCTAAGCCGGTCTCTACACCTATGGAGTCAACTCTCAAACTCACGAAGGATGAGAATGGCGTTCCATATGATGAAACACTATATAGACAACTCATAGGATCTCTCCTCTATTTGACCATCACAAGCATAGTACAAGAAGAGGTTTAAAAACGAGATTTAAATCGAGGTTTAAATCGTTTAAATCGTAGAGGTTTTTAAATTCGAAAATAAAAATCGGGGTTTTTATTCACTATGAGAGATTTTTATATTTTGAAACATAAATGTATATACCAATGCATATTTAACACCTTTTTGATATACCTGACATAAATAACATATAAAATCACCTTCCATGCATTTTAAATAAAGGAGTCAACATCATACATGAAAGTGAATAGTGGAACAATGGACATAATCAACTACCAATCAGTCAATGAGTCATGCTATACATAGTAAAACTGTCAGGAATGTCAATGATCAGTGATCATACAAAACAAACATATAGATACTAAAAAGTAAACAAGCATCAAAATATAATGTCCATCATCCATGCCACATGGTAGTGGCAAGTATCAATGATCATATGACATATATGCCACTGTCCAAGATCCAACTCCAGGAGTAGGTGAATTCTAAAGACTAAGAAGACTCTCCAATGTCAAATGTAGAGTCATCATCTATGGTATCATCATCTGCATCAAATGTACTAGCCCATGATGATGTACTATCGGACTCTGAATGACCAAACTCTGCTGCAAGCATGACAGCATCTCCTCCCAAGTCACCATCTCCACTGGAAGAGGAGGCTGATGCCTCTTCCCAATCCTCTAGATCAACTCGAGAAGTGGGAGCCTCACCACGCCTTCCACGACCACGTCCACCTCCCCTTGAAGCAGACTTATGCTGCTTGCGCATATGAGAAGCCTTCCGGCTAGTAGAAGGTAATGATAGATCATCTAAAAATAACACACAATAAATAAACTTAGATGTTGGTAGTATCCAAATTCCAATCTCGACATAGAGTCATTAATAATTATTCATACCTGGAGCATGTGTAGCTCTCCTAGTTTGGCTACGAGTCTGACGCATATTCCTCTGTGACTCCGCAGCAAGCATAGCAAAAATATCCCTCTCTTCCTCGGGGATTTGAGGGATATCTTTAACTTTTCCAATGTCAATTTCATCAATATTGATCTATAAACTATCACTCATATAAGTAAAAGATTACAAGTAATTCATATAAGTAATTTATAAATACCAAACTTGAAATTTACCTGAAGAGGAGCTATGTTTAGACCTTTTGACTCTAGCAACTTGAGATTGCAATGACAAAACACTAACTTCTCAAGTTGTGATGGGCTCAACCGGTTTCTTTTTTGGTATGAAATAATGCCCATGTGCTCCAATTCCTCTCTGCAGGGCCTGTGCTACAATCTTGTGAAAGAATCCGTAATGCCAATTTTCTTTGCATTGAAATTTGAGTACTTATTCATCATTCATCATTCAATGAATTGTGATCATTCATAAATTGATATAAATATAAAATCAACTATAAATGCCCATTGCCTACCTACCAACAATGGAGTACTCACTACATACATCTCCCACCATGTCACGGGTGTAATCTGATTCTCTCTTAAACATGTAGTGGGCTGCCCAAAATAACGTTGATGGGTACGGAATTGAAGCCTTTCTCTCTCCAACTGTGTGTGCAAAGTCATATCTCCACCTGTCCATCTTTTTATATAATCTATCCAGCTATCCTCAAGCTCAGTGTCAGTATATTGTTGCTCTGTTCTCCACAATGGATGGAGAATGTGAGCAACAGCATGGATTGGTTTATGAAACCAATCCCATCTCTTCTTCACAGCATCACATAAACCTGTCCGTCTATTGAGAAATTAAACAAAACTTTGTGAATCCCTTCATGTATGTAAAGTTTAAATTGTAGAATCTAATATAAAAAAACAAATTTACAAAAGCACTTACTCATCATCAGAAAGACCTTGTACTTTTTGAATGCATTCTTGTATACGGTCAATGTACTCGTATACAAGTCCAAGTGTGCTGCCCTCCATATCCGTGATGTGAAGTACAGTATACAATGGGTGAAGAGCAGATACCAACACCTCTGCCTTTGACCAAAATGCCTCATCCCCCATGACAATGGATGAGAACTGTATGAATAAAGAATGAGCCGCTTTCACCTCAGAGATCTGGTACAATACCTCTGCAACGACAGTACGTAAAAGTCCTTTCCTGACCCTCAATACTCTATCAACAACTATGAACATGTAACAAAACCGAGTGACAGAGGGCTTTTGAAAATCCAAATGGCTATGGGCATAAAAGATGTTGAGAACTTAAGACCGACTTGTGACAAATTTGACAATGAATTTTGCCTTGTCCAAAATTTGGCTCACCCATGGCATGTGACCTATATCTTCCATCATGAGATCAAGACTATGTGATGCACATGGTGTCCAAGTGATCTTAGGATACAACTCTTCAACCATGCGTCCCATGGAAACACAATTTGACCCATTATCAGTCACCACCTGCACAACATTATCAACACCCACATCTTCTATGGCCTTCTTTACATGTGAAAAGATAAATTCGCCAGTCACAACTGTGCCTGGTGCATGTGCAGGTATGGCACGTAAGAACATAGTGCCCTTGCATGAAGAGATAAGAATGTTGTAGACATTCCTCTTCCTCATGTCTGACCAACCATCACATAGAATAGAGCATCCATATTTTTCCGAGGAGGTCCTCAATGACATCATCTCTAGCTCCACTAATTGTGATTGTTTATGGAGCTCGGAAGTGCGCAATTTTTGTGAATTTGGACCCTCCCAAGGAACTCCTATCTTACTCACAGATCTCATGGCCCTCTTCCATGCAACTGTGTTTGCCACGTTGAAAGGGATGCCACACAAAATAAAGAGCTTGGTGAGCTCACGAGTAGCGTCTTCCATAGCTTGCTTTTGCAAGCCCGCCTTGATACTCCCTCTCACAAATATGTTTGTCTCTGGAGCTTGAGCCTTGCCTCTAGAATGGGGAAATGTAGAGATACTTGCACTACTCATGCTCTCCGTTCGTGGCACTTTAGGTGGAGGGCCTAGGGGGGAAACAATGTCCTCACCACCTTGAGCACTTTGAATGTCCTCATTGATGGTATGTGATGATGGAGGAGAAAGAAAGCCACCCACTCCTTGGCTTACTTGAAGTTGAGCTGTTAACTCATCAATTACATCCTGAGTGATGGATGCACATTTGCCAATACCTCCACCCTTCAATCCAAGTAAGTGGGATTTGATACGTGAAGCGGTACCCGTATAAAAGCCCATGCAATACTTGCATTGCCATTGATTATGTCCAATGGGCTTCACGTGCTTACGAATGATATCGGGAGCTCTACCCATCTACACTCTTTAAGGCAAGTGGCAAGGGGCAAATAGTGTCAAAGTGAAGCTTGAAGAAAGGGGCAAATAGGGAAGGTTGAAGCAAAGGGAAAATAGAAAAGGCTGAATTGGAAAACAACTTGCAAGGGGCTGATTGTGCTCTATTGCTGAGTGCTCTAGCCTCTAATGCTCACCTCATGTTCCAACTTCTACCTAATGCAAGCTCTTACCATAAGTGTGCAAGGGAAAGCCACAAAACATAAGCGAAGCTGACAACGAATTCGAAATGACAAAGCGTAGGGCATTTTTCTGAAATCGAAATTTTTCGCCAAAAAATCTCTGAAAAAATCGTAAAAAACGTTCCAACGATTTTTATTGTGATTTTTATATAAAAATCGACGATTTTATTGTACTATGATCACAAGACCTGATATTTGTTTTGCAGTGAACTCTCTCTCAAAATATCTACAACCTCCCAAAGTATCTCATTGGAATACAGCCAAGAGGATAGTAAGATATTTGAAAGGTACTTCTTCACTTGCAATTCTCTATGGAGGAGATAGATTGAATCTTCATGGATTTAGTGATTCAGATTATGCAGAACTTGGTTGATAGAAAGAGCATAAGTGGAAATGCCTTCTTCCTAGGAAATGGATCTATTTCATGGAGTTCCAAAAGCAAAGTACGATAAGCTTATCCTCTAGAGAAGCTGAATACAAAGCTCTCACAACCTCAACTTGCGAAGGTATTTGGCTGAGAAGATACTTGGATGAGATTGGTTTCGGTGAAAATGAACTTACCACCATTCATTGTGATAATGTCTCAGCTGAATCTTTTG
>CM035408.1:10271363-10273863 GCA_020310875.1 Ceratopteris richardii | reverse complement strand
ACCAAAATTAGGGCACATGTATAGAAATTACTCGATGATACATTTGTAAAGACTTTTTGCCATAATCAAGAGCTAACTTCTGAAATTTGAATTCGCTTGTTTTTGCTTGTGCATCTTGTTTTTCATGAGCTTTCATGTGTGCTTGAGGCATGGAATGTGTGTCTATGCCTTCCCCATCTCTTTTCATTGTTATTGTGTGTGTGTGAAGTGTAAGGAATCCTCAGGTGAGTGTAGGTGATTTCAATCACTTTGTTTTAGAGAGAGAGAGAGAGAGAGAGAGAGAGAGAGAGAGAGAGAGAGAGAGAGAGAGAGAAAGAGAGAGAGAGAGAGAGAGAGAGAGAGAGAGAGAGAGAGAGAGAGAGAGAGAGAGAGAGAGAGAGAGAGAGAGATGATTGTATTCTTGCGAGAGTCAACTGTCAGGTCTACAGTGCAATCACTAATGTCTGTAATAGTTTTTTTTTTAGGGATAAATATGTTATAATTGATAAAAGCAAGGACAACTGTCTGCAAAATGTCTTATCTATTAACTGCCATGAATCATAACAGCTATGTTCAGGGTTTGCGTTGTGATGGGTTCTCTGTAGTATATTTCCTTCGGAATGGGTGCTATAGGTCTAATTGCCTTTTCAATGCAGGTGGGCAAAGGAAGGGATGTAGGTTTGAACCAGATAGCCATGTTTGAAGGAAAAGTGGCTGCTGGAAATGGAGAGCAGGTGTTAAGTCGGGATGTATATCGACTGGGACAACTTTTTGACTTCTTCCGGATGCTGTCCTTCTATGTAACATCTGTAGGATTCTATGTGTGTACGATGGTGAGTGGTTGAAAAAGTGGCTTTCACTAGATTACTGAATGGCAGATGTTAGGGTTCTACTCGATAACTGCTTTGTTTGATTTGATAAACAGATGACAGTCCTTACAGTGTATGCATTTTTGTATGGGAAAGCCTACTTGGTTAGTAGGTCAACTAACAATTTGTTACTTCGAAGGTGGTATATTGCTTGACATGTGCTTGGTTTTTTAAGGCTTTATCTGGAATTGGAGCACAATTAGAATCAAGAGCACAAATAACAAGCAATGCAGCCCTCCAGAGTGCGCTTGAAACACAATTTCTGTTTCAAATTGGTATTTTTACAGCTATACCAATGATTATGGGATTTATTTTAGAGCAAGGACCTCTCAAGGTAACACCCTTAGTCTTAATTTGAGTTTCTTCACATTATGGTCAAGTATTGACCTTTCATAAGTTTTTATCAGGCTGTTGTAAATTTTGTTACAATGCAACTTCAACTTGCGTCCATATTTTTCACATTTTCGTTGGGAACAAGGACACACTACTTTGGGAGAACTCTCCTGCATGGTGGAGCAAAGGTGACCATACGTCTTGAATTTGAAGTTATGGTAGTATGCTCAGGTGTGTAAGATTGTTTTATGTTTGGTTCATGTTACCAGTATCGTGCAACAGGTAGAGGCTTTGTTGTTGAACACATTAAGTTTGCTGAGATTTACAGGCTATTCGCTCGCAGCCATTTTGTAAAGGGGTCTCTCTCTCTCTCTCTCTCTCTCTCTCTCTCTCTCTCTCTCTCTCTCTCTCTCTCTCTCTCTCTCTCTCTCTCTCCCCCCCCCCCCCCCCCTTCTCCCTCTCCCTCTCCCTCTCCCTCTCCCCCTCTCTCTCTCTCTCTCTCTCTCTCTCTCTCTCTCACACGCACACACACGTGTGCGCTCACACATGTGCACAATGTTTGTATGTATGTTTCTAAATTGATTGTATGTATGTCTCTCTCTCTCTCTCTCTCTCTCTCTCTCTCTCTCTCTCTCTCTCTCACACACACACACACACACACACACACACACACACACGTGTGCGCTCACACGTGTGCACACGTGCACAATGTTTGTATGTATGTTTCTAAATTGATTGTATGTATGTATGTGTATGCACTCAACCAGATAGGATTGCTAATAAAGTGTTGGGCTTCCACTGGCAATCTTTATTGTTATATATCCCATGCAAACTGTGTTTGGTCATCGATATTGGGAAACAGTTCATGCATGCATTTAGCATGATGTGGAGGTTCAGGCTCAGTTTTTAGTACAAAGTTTATATGAGATCATTTGCAAATCCCCTATGTATCATGGTTTTTCGGTTGACCATTAGCAATTCCTTTATTTGATGGATTAACTTGTGGAAACTTTCTGACACATTGTAGTGTGGGTTGATTTTATTGATCTTTCCTCTTACCTTTGTAGTGATGTGGCATTGCTTGTCCAAAAGTAGATAAAAGTCTTCTGCCTTATGTTTTGATCCCAAACATGCATCATAAGTGTGATGAGGGGTGTGCACAAACCATTTTGTACAGCCTTGGTACTTGATGAGTATGGGGAAACCGTTGTCCAATTCAAATGGAATTATCTCACATGAACATGCTTCGATTGTTGTTAATTGGCTGGCTTCCGTAGATCTTACCAGACATTGCATGTTGATGCCAAATATATAATTTT
>CM035408.1:10263863-10266363 GCA_020310875.1 Ceratopteris richardii | reverse complement strand
GTTGCAACAATTGGCTATACGGATACTAAGCCAAGCTTGCACTACAAGTTGCCTTGAGCAACTATGGAGTGTTTATGGACATGTAGCCTCTAAGAAGAGGAACATACTTGGTGTGCAACGTGCCAGTGATCTTGTCTTTGTCAGTGCAAATTTAAGGATGCTTCGCAAGACCCAAAGCATGGCTTCATATCCTTTTACAGAATGGGAGATGGAGGACAAGGTGCAAGGTGAAGAACATGAAGAAGAGGCACATGATTCAGAATACTTTGAGCAAGTGGAGATTCAGATTGCACCATGGGCTGCCACCTCTACTGATGTAGCATAGACTCCCCACTTGGATTCTCCTTGACACTTTAGTCTTGAGTTATCTTAGTCTTTAGATCTATCATGATTCATCTATGCCATATGGGCCGTGGTTGTATCTTTTTGGTTTTATTATGAGATGTACTCTTTTTGATATATGATATGATGATATCTACTGCGTACTCTTTTTTATTCAGTGTATATCTACAATGCGGCAGCAACACATCACATGTTTTCATATATTTCACTTTGGAAAGCTTCTTTTTACTATTTTCTTGTTTATTTGTGCTCTTATAAGCTAACAAAACCCTTATGAATGGTTTCCATTTCAAATTAACCTTAAAATCAGCATATTTTGAGTGTCGTCGTGCTTCACAAGCTCGTCGTGCTTCACAAGCTCCGGTCAATCCCGCATCATTTGTGAGAACTTCTACCTCTCTTTCCAAGGAGGCATCTTCATCGGCATGTATGTTATTGTATGATCTTATTAGATGATAATATTTGTCTAGTGAAATTCAAGATGGAAACTCAAGAGATCACATGTGTCATGGAAAAATAAATTTGATGCATATGGAAGTCAACCATGACTTTGAAGATGAAATTGTTTATGTGCATGATTTTGTGGGGCACTTCACATTTGCTGGCATCATTTTTTTTCAAGCATGGTCTAGCAAGGGTTTTGTTGCAGATGGAGGACTACAAAAGCACAAAAATAGCACGAGGAAGAAGAAGCTTGGAGCGAATAATTGAATATCTTATTGAGTGAATGTAGAAGATAAGTACCATATTGGGATTACAAGTGTATATACAAGTCAGGAGAAAAACAGTTTTTAAAGAGGGGAAAAAGTGCCATGAGGGTCCTCAGTGTGTTCACACACATCATGACCAAAATATATCAACATCCCCCCTAAGAGTGATAGGATGGACAAGGAGGTGACAATCATGTATAAAGAAGTGCAAAGCTATGTGGAATGAAATCAATCCACAAAAGGAAGTAAGCCCGAAGCTTGTGAAAAGCTTTAAACTTGTCCTCAGGCAGAGCTTTTGTGAAAGATTTGCAACATTATCGTGAGCGAGCACATAAGCCAAGCTGATCTCTTTAACAAAGTGTCTCCCTTTCACATAATGATAGTGCGCATGAATGCTCTTTGTGTGAGCATAGAATATAGATTGACAAGTGCTAATGTATGTTGACTATCACTGAAGATGGTGGTGAAAGAAGACTGACCAAGACCCAAAGCCATCAAAAGGGATGTGAATCACACACTCAACAATAGCTGTACAAAGTTCCCTATGCATAATGTCACAATTAGAAGTGGCCACTTGGCTACTTCTTGCTCAGCCAAGATATGCTGAAATACCAAGCATGAAGGAAAAAGAAAAAGCTTGTAAATCCGGTAATGATCCTTGGGATAGAACAATCTAAGTAGTCGGATACCACTCAAGAAACGAAAGATATGCTTAACCTCTTGCCAATGCTTGATAATTGGGCTATGCATAAACTTGCTTATTTGATAGAGAACAAACTGAATATCAAGTTGGGTTATGCATAAGTAAATCAAGTATCCATCACCGTGATGAGAGAGAACAACATAAAGTGCATCTCAAGCATCATGAAGACTCAACCCTAAACATGTCTCCATGAGAGCCAATAGGTGTGCAATCTTCAAGGACAAAATGTTGTGATAATGTGTCAATGTAGCTTGCTTGACACATGCTATTCCCCATAAACTTGCATAAACTAAATGTGCAAATAATGATGCAAAAGCTTCAAATATGATTTCTCAAAAGAGGCATGTAAACCAACCTTCAATTCAGCAATATGCTTCTCATTAGGAACTAGTCAGCGGCATATCATCAGTATATACAACAATTGATGAGAGTACATCATTGGCATGCTTAACATATGTATCTTTTCTTATCAAGAACATGATGCTTTTTTAAATCCATATAATGCCTTTTCTCAATTGACTTGATACTTTGTTTCCATGCCCTTTTTGCACAAAATCATGGGGTGGAAATTTGGAATAACATATAATTCTTTGCGTAAATCATCATTAACAATGTAATTTCAATATTCAACTGGTCTATGTTCGAACTATGATGAGCTGCAAATGCATAGTGGCTACAAACGGTTATCATTCCACATGTGGGAGCAAGGGTTTCATCAAAATCAATGCACTTCTCTTGAGCACAA
>CM035408.1:10008863-10258863 GCA_020310875.1 Ceratopteris richardii | reverse complement strand
CTCTCTCTCTCTCTCTCTCTCTCTCTCCCAAAAAAAAACATTTACTTATGGGCAGGAGAGTGTGGAGTATACAGATGTGTATACATGTCTTCGAGTAGTCCTCAGTGGGCCTATATTTTCAATGAGGAGCGCAACCGAATCTAGATTGGCCAGAGCCTATGCAGCCTTGGGCAGATTAGAGAAGATGTGTTCGCAGGTTCAGTTTCAGGAACCTCGCACCAAACTTTGGCTTTTTTATACTCTTGTGACATCAGCGATGCTTCATGGTTGCAGATTTGGGGACCTTGTGTTGGCTGTCATGGTAGAGCTCATAGCATGGATGGATGGAGAGGCCTTTGGTATCTATGATTTCCGGGATGATTAGAGCCAAGGCTTCGGTACCTCATGAGATTATTAGGGCAGAAATAGCTGCCCCCCCTGCAGTGATTGAGGCACTTACTAGATCAGTGTAGATATGCCCGACTCGCTCTTGAGTTGTCTCGACAGTTGACCCTACAGGGAGACATGACTTGCTTGTATGCACAGATGACATCATGGTTCGAGATGCATGGATTTAACATGGACAGACTGTCTCCCTTCCAGTACTCTTTGGAGGCTCCATCTCTCACTTTGACACGGACAGAAATTACTAGCCTCATCCGTTAAGACTTGATTCAGCTGGATACTAGAACATGGATAAAGCCTACTCAGGAGTTGGGCACAAAGATGGCTTTTTATAGAGATCATCTCTCTCTCTCTCTCTCTCTCTCTCTCTCTCTCTCTCTCTCTCAGGAGATGGGGGTACCCATAGAGCTGATGTGGGGGATTATGGCTTTGTACAGATCAGTGGTGGGACGAGTTTGCACCCCAGAAGGGGTATCTGATTTAGTTCACTCTACTATTGGAGTGAAACAGGGCTGCCCACTGTCTCCTACTGTATTTGGTATGTATGTTGATGAGGTGTCTGATTACATTGACAGAGAGGGTGATCGAGGGGCCGAGTTGGCAGGGACGTGGATCCCATTGTTGTTATTTGCTGATGATATTGTTTTGATATCTGACTCACCGGAGGGTATGCAACGACACTTGGATGCTCTACACAGCTTTGCAGAGGATAGTGGTCTGTCTGTAAACCTTGGTAAAACCAAGGTTATGGTGTTTAACACCACACCACAGTGGATCAGGAGATCAACACCTATTTTCACATATGGGCTGGAGGTTGTGGAGTATACAGATGTATACACATATCTGGGGGTAGTATTCACTGGACCGAGATTTTCCTTGACGAGAGGAGAAGAGACTAGACTGACTAGAGCATCTGCAGCTTTGGGGGGATTGGAGAGGATGTGCTTGCAAGTTCAGTTTCAGGAGCCCATGACAAAGTTATGGCTCTTTGATACTTTGGTTGCCTCTACTATGCTATATGGGGTACAGGTTTGGGGACCTTCTATAGGTCAGGAAGGGTGGAAAGTCATGGAGAGGCCCTTGGTATCTATGATATCTAGGATGATTAGAGCCAAGGCCTCCGTACCACATGATATCATTCGAGCGGAGCTAGTTGCTCCCCCTATTGAGATTGAGGCACTCACTAGAGCAGTCTCCTTTGTACACAGCTTGTGGGACACTACCAGAGATAGATATACGAGGCTGGCCCTCGAGTCATCCAGACAGCTAGCTCTGCATGGGGATACATCATGTTGGTTTGCACAGATGACATCATGGTTTCACAGACATGGTTTTACCATGGACAGGCTGCCTCCTTTCCAGTACTCTTTACAGACACCCTTGATGTACCTGACATGGGTGGAGATTATTAGACTCATTCGTCAGGATGTGATCCTGATGGACACCAGGAGGACATGGATTGAACCTACACAGGAGTTGGGTACGAAGATGGCTTTCTATAGAGAGCATCTTCTACACCTCACAACGGATGGGTTTGTGACTTGTCCTAGCTATATGGATACACACCTTTCCCATGCCTTGCGTTGTGCCATTGGCCAATTGCGCACATCCTCACATCAGCTTGAGATTGAGACTCGCAGATTCAGAGGGGTACCAGGCTACCAGCAGATAGCAGGATATGCCGTCTATGTCACCTAGAGCCAGAGACAGAGCTACATTACATATGTCATTGCACGGTATACTATGAGATACGGGGCCGTTTTCATTGTCTATTCAGAGATGGTTTTGGGCCTCTATCTAGAGTCATGAGTTTTGAGGATCAGAGATGTCTTGGACTATATCTACTAGAGGTACACAGGCATAGAGACACTCTACTGAGGAGAGCTAAAGGGCGACAGTTCCAGAGACAAATTACGGATTTCTTTACACCAGACACTGGGCAGCTAGAGGAGTAGTCAGTAGAGCATCTAGTATAGAGCTCTGTCCACACTCATACAGCCACTACTGGCACTCTCATAGACGGAGCAGTGGAGCTAGGGAGATCTAGATGACCGAGAGTGAGAGGTGCTTCACAGTATCGACGGAGACTACAACGGAGGATTCGGGCTGTACTTTTCAGACGCCCACAGTGAAGATGAGGATAGATCTCCAGCCTTGTATATCAGCACATCCCTCCTATGTATCAGCCCTTTTGTTGTATTAGTCTTGGTGTTAACCTTTTCCCAGCTATTTTACATCTTTCATTTTCAATACCACTTCCTTTGGTACTTAGATTTTGTATCAGATTCACCAGTTTTGTAACTTTTGGTCTCATAGGTCATTTTGGCCTTCGAGATCCCTAGATACATGCAGACATACCTTCCCCATCACCTCCGAGTCGTCATTGGGCAGCTTCGGGTCTCATCACATCAGCTTGAGATTGAGAGGGGTCGGTCCAGGGGAGTCCCCCGTGAGGAGAGGCGGTGCCCAGTATGCCAGACAGAGGTAGAGAGTGAGGAGCATTTTGTTATCGGATGCCGAGCACAGTTCGAGCTAGAGGAGTCACTCCTGTTATGCATGACTATGGGAGACCAGCGACGCTTGGAGCGTTTCCTCACAGCAGCATACGAGAGGCGAGAGCAGTCACTTCAGCCCACACATCAGCCACGGGTGAGTACCCAGCAGACCATTACCCAGTTCTTTCAGCGAGCTGAGCTACATCAGAGAGGTCCTTCTATAGGGCTCATGCTCCACCAGGCAGCAGCACAGAGAGCACGACGCCGACCATGCATGGTAGGATATCGCCGACCGCGACTATATCAGGAGGATATCTCACGCATCAGGACAGCCTACGACCACATGATGGAGCATAGGCGTACCACCACCTCCTGGGTTGTCTTCCTTCAGGAGGCACTGAGACCACCACCGATGTACCACATACTACACCCACCTCCCCCCATCATGAGTAGCTAGGGTTTTTTACTCACTCATATTATGGATCCTTTGTATTACGTGGCCACTATCTGCTGAGTCAGAGCCACGTCTCCCCACCCTTTTACCAGCCCTAGATAGATAGCTTTTGTTTATTTCGTTTCATTTTCTGCACATGGCTACTACACTTGTACATGGCTTTTGTCTCATAGGCCAAATTTGGCCTCCAGAAGACGTTAATATGACTCTCTCTCTCTCTCTCTCTCTCTCTCTCTCTCTCTCTCTCTCTCTCTCTCTCTCTCTCTCTCTCTCTCTCTCTCTCTCTCTCTCTCTCTCTCTCTCTCTCTCTCTCTCATTAGAGCAGAGCTCGCTGCACCACCGATGCTAGTCGAGGCACTATTCGAGACAGTATGCCTTCTACACAGACTTCGGAGCATGGATACAGAGAGCATTGCTTATCGTGCTTTCCAGGCATCACGTGATATGGCATTAGCAGGCGACACCTCCTCATGGTATGCACAGACACGAGACTGGCTGGCCCACCATGGTCTTGACATAGACATGCTACCACCACTACAGTATGACTTACATGCTCCCACCTACTCGCTCTCTCATCAGGAGAGGAATAGGGTCATTCGTCAGGAGATATTTCATACATACATACAGAGGACATGGGTGAGCCCAAGGGATACATTGCCATCGAAAATGTTCTATTACCGTGAGCATTTTCTACATATATCGAACGAGGGCTTCATCGAGATTCCGAGATACATGCAGACATACCTACCCCACCACCTTCGCATTGTCATTGGTGAGCTCCGAGTCTCATCACATCAGCTCGAGATTGAGAGGGGCCGATCCAGGGGAGTCCCCCGTGGGGAGAGGTGGTGCCCAGTATGCCAGACAGAGGTAGAGAGTGAGGAAGATTTTGTTATCAGATGCCTGGCATACTTAGACCTACAAGCACAGATTAAGACAGAGGAGTCACTCCAGCTCTGCATGACTATGGGAGATCAGCGGCGCTTGGGACGCTTCCTCAGAGCAGCATACGAGAGGCGAGAGCGGTCACTACAGCCCACACATTAGACACGGGTGAGTACCCAGCAAACCATTACTCAGTTCTTTCAGCGAGCTGAGTTACATCAGAGAGGTCCATCTATAGGGCTCACGCTCCACCAAGCATCAGCACAGAGAGCAACGCCGACCACGCATGGTTGGATATTGTCGACCACGACTATATCAGGAGGTATCTCACGCATCCGGACAGCCTACGACCGTATGATGGAGCAGAGGTGTACCACCACCCCCTGGGTTGTCTTCCTTCAGGAGGTACTCAGACCACCACCGATATACCACATACTACATCCACCGCCAGCCCATCACCAGTAGCTAGGGTATTTTACTCACTCACATTATGGATCCCCCATGTATTAGGTGGCCATTATCTGCAGAGTCAGAGCCACGTCTCCCCAGCCTTCTCCAGTTCTATATAGCTTTGTGTAGCGAGTACTTTTTATTTCATTTTGTTTTCTACACAGGGTTACTACAGTTGTACATGGTTTTGCCTCATAGGCCAAGTTTGGCCTCCAGAAGACGTTAATATGACTTTCTCTCTCTCTCTCTCTCTCTCTCTCTCTCTCTCTCTCTCTCTCTCTCTCTCTCTCTCTCTCTCTCTCTCTCTCTCTCTCTCTCTCTCTCTCTCTCTCTCTCTCTCTCTCTCTCTCTCTCTCTCTCTCTCTCTCTCTCTCTCCCCCCCCAAAAAAAACCAACACCCCTCCTCCTCCCATTCACCTTCCTTTTCCCCCTTCCCTTTTTTGCGCCCCCTCCCCCCCCCCCCCCCCCCCCCAACAAAAAGAACAAAAAAAAAAACACCCCCTCCTTTTTGCACATTCTCCCCTCCTTCTCTGGCCTACCCTCTCTACCAGCCCCCTCCCCTACCCCCCTTTCCCCTCCTTCCCTGGCCTACCCTCTCTACCCCAGCCCCCTCCCCTTCCCTTCTTCCTCCCTCTATGTATGCAGATTTTTTGTCCACGCACACACACACACACACACACACACACACACACAAATAGACATGATGATTAGCTTTATGTTAATATGCTATTATTTGATTTCTTCCATGGGCAGTTTTTTCCTCTTCAGGGCATAAATATATTGTTCTATTCTATTCTCACTATCTCTACTATTGAATTATCAAAGTCTGTATGAATATATTTTACTGAGTTCTATATTGTTCTATGATGGGACAGGTCTATGGTGTTTCTTGGGTAGTGCTAATAGCAATCGTACTCTTATTTAAGGTACTTGATCTTCTCATATCTCATTCTTGTTGTAATGCTGATGTGAGCATCTCTTACTTCAGTATTGAGATCTTGGCTATTGAATGACAGATTTTCACGTTTAGTCAGAAGACCTCGGTAAACTTTCAGATGTTTCTTCGACTTTTTCAAGGAACGGTCTTCGTCCTTCTGTTGGCTGCACTCGCACTTCTGATTGTACTGACAGCATTATCCTTTGGTGACATATTTGCCAGCTTGCTGGCATTGATTCCAACGGGCTGGGCTATTCTATCAGTGAGTCTCCTTTCTGCTTAATTATTAGCTCTCTCTCTCTCTCTCTCTCTCTCTCTCTCTCTCTCTCTCTCTCTCTCTCTCTCTCTCTCTCTCTCTCTCTCTCTCTCTCTCTCCCCCCCCCCTTCTCCCTCCCTCCCTCCCTCTCCCCCTCCTTCCCCCCCCTTCCCCCTTTTTCTGTTTGGCACTTCCTTTCTACTTCCTTTTGTGGATGACAAGATTTTATATGCATCATAATTGTATGCCTTGTCCCGTGGGCCAGTGTCGTTACTCATAGACATTTCTATGTCCCTCTCTTTATCTTCGTGACAAACATCCTGAAAGATTCCGATGGAGGATGTGCACACCATCCTATGGTGGCTCTTCTAAGGTATAAAAATGGTCCACCGTTGTGGGGATTAATGCGATTGTGAACTTTCATGATTCAAATGAAAATCAGAGTCCTGATGTTTTAGACTAGAGGCAGAGTGGAATCAAACCTAACAAATAAACCAGATACGCGAAAAAGCAGACAGATGAAATAGAACTGACAAGTATAAACTCACTCACATTGCAACAATAAAATGTAGATAATATTTTATTAAGGAATATTTGTTTAACACAAATCTATCCAAGTATAGATTTGTTGGATGCAATACACGTATAACATTTGTTTTAGCTGTCATCACAGCTTTCTAACATTTCGTCTTGTTTTTCCCATGAAGGGACAACATGAATTATATTCTACTTAATTGGGTTTGAACTTTATATGCCTTATATGGTGAATAGTTGAAGATAAAATGTTTTGTTGGCCTATTTGTGAGGTTCTCTTGATGTTGGATAGCATTGACCTTTTTAGGCTTTCTCAAACTCTTGAAGGATGTATCATGTAGGTCCTAGTTGAACACATTTGTTTTTTTGGGGGCCTTCAATTTTTCTTCCAAATTCTTTTGAAGTAACACCACCTTTAGATTGATTGTTGTTGATGAGGTTGATCCCCTAAGGCTTAGTTCTTCCATTGTATGGTGAAATTTGGCTTTATCAACATTAGCAACTTTTTCGTTTTTGATATGTAGAAAATCTGCACAAATATCAAACTTAAATAATGAGAAGCACAAAATAAAAGTATGTACATGATTCATGCTCAAATATATTGGTGTGAAATGATTATATAGCATTATAAATTTTATGTAATAGCATGTATATCAAACTTAAATAATGAGAAGCACAAAATAAAAGTATATACATGATTCATGCTCAAATATATTGGTGTGAAATGATTATATAGCATTATAAATTTTATGAAAGACATGCTTTGAAACACCTCAAAGATTACTTTCAAATGTTTTGGTAGTTTGAGAAGCATCCTTTCTTCTTCTTGGAGTGCATGTAGCAAAACATTCTTTTTCTATCTTAAGTGTGCTATACCAACATAGCAATAAAAAGTCTGGAATTTCCATCTCGAGATAAATTCATAAAAGTATGGAATTTCCATCTTGAGATAAATTCATAAAAGACGTCTTGCATTTAAATATGGACATATTTTATTTATAACACGTCTTCCTTTATGCTTGTATGACTCCAAGCTTCAGCAGGGCAGGAGAGTATCATGGGAAATGACAAAACTGGCAGGCACACATTAGTGGGTTGATTCTAGACATGAATGCCTCAAAACTCCTCATCTCGTAGGACACAAAACATTATAAGGTGAAAACACTCAATGGCATTTCAGGAATTGGCCATCATAATACAAATGGTAAGAGTGTGAGAGGGAGTGTGAGAGAGAGGTTGAGGGTTGGGGAGAACATAGGGCTTGAGGGAGAGCTTGAAAGTTGGCTTGAGAGAGGGCTTGAGAGATAGAGTGAGCTTGGGGGAGGGCTTGAGGAGAGGGGAGCTTGAGAAGAGGTGAGAGATTGAAGAAGAGAAGGATGCACAGTTCACACGGTGCAAAAACCCGAGAGCTTGCACTTTAGGAAATGAGAAATGAAGCAGTGACTTCCGGATACGGACTTGAAGCAAAGGAATTTAAAAATCATACGAAGTCGTACGAATACGTACGAGTACGTATTGTACGAAAGGTATATAAGAAAGGGTTACGCGAATGAGTGGCAACTATGGGCTACAAGCCAAAGTTGATCACCAAAACTTTACGGCTTATTGCAAAGTCAAGAAAGAGCTAGAGATGAAAGGGGATTTCGGACCTCGGATTCATAGACGTCCCTTCATACATGCAGGTTATATGCCACATCGTTTATGAGTTGGCATTGGAAACTTAGGGTGTCATCACATCAGCTTGAGATTGAGAGAGGCAGAGCTAAAGGGATACCTAAGGACAAAGGCATATGTCCGACATGCAAGATAGAGGTGGAGAGAGAGCACTTTGTTATTGGATGTCGGACATATGCAGACCTCAAGGTACAATCCAAGATAAAGGGCCTTTACAACAGTGTATGGGGAGAGAATTATTGGCGATTCAGATGCTTCCTCTCCGTTGCATATCATAGAGGAGAGTTGGTGGTACAACCGAGACCATGAGAGAGCAAGGGAAGACAGCAAACGATCACCCATTTCTTCTGGAGGGTTGAGATGTAACGTACACTACCCCCCAATGGTGCGGATCTCACATTCTGACAAACAGAGACACAAAGAGCTAGACAACGGCCTTGGGCCTCTGGATACCAGAGAACCTAGCTTTACCAGGGTGAGATCACAAGGATTTTATTATTACATGAGCAGCATATGGAGTGGGGACGGGCATCCACACCTTGGGATACCCTCCCCCAATGGGTACTCTGACCCAAGCCCATGTACCCCACCTCCCCCAATGTATGCTACTAGTACAGAGCTACACCCTATATCTACATTGTAATTCGCTATCATTTTCTGCAGAGACAGCCATGCCCTATCACTGATGTGTATGGTTTCGTCTCATAGGCCAACTTTGGCCTTTAGTAGACGTTAATATAACTTTCTTTCTTTCTCTCCCACACACAACAACTACAACACAATGAAACAAAAGACACTGTCAAGGAGAGCATGAACAAAACCAAACCGAAAATTCAATGTTTTTATGATCGAATGATGATATATATTTGGCTGTGGGATATTTGGCATGTACACTCGCAAATGTAACCTTTTGTGGCTACTTGAATGCATGATTCTGTATGCTTACATTGATGCATATACTTGCTTTTTTTGCTTGTGTTGGTTAGTCTTCTAGATTCAGATCTAATACTCACTATGCATTTGCAGATTGCCATCACATGGAAGCCTGTTGTGAAGAGGCTATGGTTGTGGAAGTCCATTCGCACAATTGCAAGGTTCTATGATGCTGCTATGGGCATGGTGGTTTTCTTTCCTATTGCCATATTGTCTTGGTTTCCATTTGTTTCAACCTTCCAGAACAGGCTTCTCTTCAATCAAGCATTCAGTCGTGGTCTGGAAATCTCACAAATTCTTTCAGGAAAGCCAGCAGATGCTTAGCTCGATTGACTACTTTGTGTGATATTACATGCCAATTGCATCAACATTGTCAACAGTCTGCTGTTTTGCATCATTGTGGGGATAGAAGTTAAAGAGTTTCGACACCTTAACAAGACGACAAGCTGTTGGAGAGATTTATCGGGATTCGGATGAAGTTTTTGAGCCGACTGCGGACAAATATTCTAGCCATGGAATGATTTTCACGTAAATGCTTAATTTTGAATTTGAATAAACGGCCGATAAAGTTCTTTTTGTTTCCTGATGTATATTGTCTGTCATATGGGAAAGAATGTTTTTCAGCCATACCCCTAGGGATTGTCCTGAGTGATGAGTTGCTATTTATTAGTAACATGTATGTTTCCATGTTTGCTTAAATCCGTATTTACCAGGTATAATCACATGTAGAATTATGTGGCTTTTATGCTTTTTCTGTCAAATTTCTACATTCTTCTAACTTTCCCTAAGTCGTGCAGACATTCAAATATATGCTTGAGGTACTCTATTTATTTCTTATTTATTGCTATCCGTATTGCATTTCTGTTAAGAGCATCGTACATGAAGAAGACACAGAATCAAGGAAGTTCATATGTTGTCCAGGCGTTTGAATATATGTCGAAGGTGCTCTAATTATTACTAACTAAATCTATTGGAGTTTGTATTGCTTTTCTGATGAAAGCGTATTGCGTGAAGAAGAGCAAAATCGAATAAGAAGAAAAGAAGTTCAATCTTTCCAAATGTGTTCGCCTATATCTCTTTACCTTCATCAGCTTGGATACTCTCTTATGGAATGCTGCTGCTGTCGATGCACCTGACGCTACTGCTGTTGGTGCACCTGACTAGCCAATTTCAATATGCAATTTTGTGGATTTGTGCGCAACTATGGTGCTACCTGGGTACACGACGATCGACGGAGGAAAAGAAATGTGTGCGGATGAGGTTCCGCTCAGCAAAGGAATACTCACGTCACCTTTTTTTGAGTAATTCAGAGAGTATACATTAGTTTTGTATTTGCCACATCGTGGCCTATTTGTTTGTACACATGCAGGGGAGAGACAGAAATGAGTAGTGTGGATAAGAGGCCCTGTTCAGCAGTGGATTACTTAGGCGATCATTTTGTGATTAATTCAAAAACTAAGTTTGATATTTACAGCGTCATCTCAAGCTAAGACTCAGCATGACTACAAACATGAAATAGCTAAATATATCAATACGAAGTGAAATCAACATGAAATGAAAGCTACATACAAACTAAAGCTTTATACTTCTTAAAACATTTTCAAAATAGATGAACTTGTGCTTATGAAGAAGAGCTTTTGTGAAATATCTGCCATTTGTTCTTCAATACTAATATGAATTAGCTCCACTTTTTCTTGAATGACCTTCTCATGAACGTAGTCCTAATGTAATATTGGTATGCTTCGATCTCATATGATAGATTTGACTATTTGGTGTCATAATGCTACTAACATCGTCATAGTAGATTATCACTTTTCCATCCATGTAGGCTCTCATGTTTTTGAGCATGTACCTTATGCATGTTAATTTGCAAACAAGTTAAGTAATCCCTCTATCTTTAGCTTCTGGACATGATAGTATAGGGGTTGGTTGCTTTTACTACCTCATAAAATAGTTACAATTCCAAGTGAGAATGTTAATCCACTTGTTGATGTATAATTCATAACATTTCTTGCCCAACTTGCATGTGTAAGCATAGATCAAAATGTTTCTTCTTGGTTTTCTTATTAATCAAAATGTTTCTCAATTAGCTTTGGCTCATGATGATCATTATGCATAACCTCATTTTGAATCCTTTTCTATGATTGCAATATCTTTGGATGCATAGCAAGAATACCTCTCGTCAAATATCTTATCTTTACTCACAATCAAGGTTTTGGTTATAGGATTATAGCATCTACACTCTTTCCTTTTCTCTAAGTATCTAATAAGTATGCGCTTTTAGACTTTAGCTTAAGCTAGTATCTCAGTTGGCTTGGGGTATGGACTTATCAAATTCATTCAAGTACTCCCAAATAGTGTGTAGTTCATCTATGCTTCCATAATATTACATAAGTTGTTAAATATATGCATCACTTCCGTAAGAGTTTTATTTATCATATGCACAATCGTATGACATGCTTTCACCTAAAAAGTTCTCATTGAGCATAGCTCTTGATACAATTTTTCCCCTTGACAATATCATGGTGTTATGTCGTGCATCGGCAAGATGCTTGTTGTTTTATTCCATATTTTCTTAAATATTGATTAAATCCTCTTCATATTTCTACCTTGAAGTTTATCATAAACACTTTTTGTACATGGCCAATTGCTTTTCAATCATATTTTTGAACTTGACAAAACTTTAAATAACCTCACCTTTGTACTCCAAAAAATAAATCCGTGTATAGTTGCTATAGTCATCAATAAAAATGATGTCAATATTGTGAATGAGATGAAGAGTTTCATCTTCAATTGCTATATATTTCTTTGTTTTCAATGTTTCTTTTGATTCCAATCATTTGCCAAAGCTCTTCTAATGGTTTGTGCAACTAGAATCCATGTATCAATTCACAGCGTCCCCTAGTTTGGAAATATTGCTCAACATAAAGGTAGGGCTTGGTTTGGTTCTTTTAATTCTATCTGGTATGTTAGATAAGTGTATTTTCTCTTTGATCATGTTATTTCTAGCCAATACCCAAATCTTGGACCCATCAAAGGAGTGCCTCATTGTGCAAACATGGTGAAAACCTACCCTAAAGTTAGTTACATCTACAATTTAGCAGTCGATCAGGCAAAGAAAAGGCTTCGAGTGCTAAGTGCATGGAAGAACTATGCTTCAATAATGGTTCATCTAGCATGACATGCTGTTGAGACTTATATGAAAAGTTTATGATTGATGCATATGGCATCCCTGGGATCTTGGATCATATGGGATCCCAAAACATATAGTTGGACATTTGGGATCCAAATGGTTTTGTGGGGATCTAGGAATATGCGGGATCCTTTGATATAGGGAGTTTACAACATATGGTAGGTGGTTCTTTGAGCTTTGTAGCCATTTTTCTTCTTGTCTTCATGTCTTGAAAAGCTTGAGAGAATACAATAATTGTTCCTTTGTTTGAGAGTTGAGAGGAAAAATCAAAAGATAAGGTTTTCATTGCTCATAGGGAAGGTTCTACCTTCATTAATGAAGGTGGTTTCTAATCCCTTTACGAGATGAACATTTAGTAAGGTATATTTTATATGATGCATTTATGCAATAAAAGGACCGATCCACTTTGGAAAAGTCATGCAACATTTAGTAAGGTATATTTTGTATGATGCATTTATGCAATAAAAGGACGGATCCACTTTGGAAAAGTCATGCATTCTTTCTCTCAAGTCCTCATCTCCACTTTTAGGTCTCCCTCTAAGGATAATTTGGCCTCTATTTATGTAACGATTATTGAACTCAATTCTAGAACATTCTTCAAAGATGGCCTCGGCATGTTGCCTCCACATTCTCTTGTTAGCTTGCAAAAGATGACATCATCCCTTAAGTCAAGATTGATAAAATAAAAATCTAAGAAAATTCGCTTGATGCGCATCTCCTAATATTCCTAGAGTTTCAATTGTTTGTTGAGTAGTGGCATTCGAATGGAAAGTCCTGTCCCTCTTTATGTAGCACGTAAAGAGCTTTTGTTTAGCTCTCTTCTCTAGACTTTGAAGAAACCTCTTGCATCATAGGTTTGCTTTTGTATCTTATAGTAGCTAAATACATGTCCTCTCCCTTTGTGGTTCATGCTATCTAAAATCACGTCACTACTTCACAATTGTGTGCTCGATCACATGATCTTACCACCATACTTGCAGATGAATCTTGCTTCATGCTCCTACTCTTGTTAGCTGAGCGAGCACCTTTCATCGAATTGTAGTAATGCATGGTTGTTCCTGCTTCTTTGTCATTCTTTCATCTTCTTGGTGCTTGGTTACTACACAGATAGAGGAATCCCAACATTCTCCATTTAATCACCATAAGCTATTATTGAGTGCGCAGATGGCATGGACATTAATCTTGTACATGGACGTGAGTCACAAAAGATATAGATGGAAACCAAAACTTTCACCTGACTCTCTTTTCGTAAACTCATTCTCAGTAGTCGGCCAAGACACGTGCACCTATAGTGGCATATACAGATTTCTCATGTGGTGAGCGAAAATGAAGTATGCACAATCGTTAGACCCTAATACTTGTGGATTTTCATTGTGTACTCTGCATTGATGGTGGGCACTACTCTATAAATAGAGAAAGCACTAGTTGCAGTCTCTTTAAGTTGAAAGTTGATGAGGGATACTCCCAATCGGGGGCACAATAATTGAAATGAAGTGCCTCATTAGGAGGACCTATGAAGAGATGTCAACACCATACTTTTAGGGCAAGCATATGGTCAACAACTCCTATTTCCATGATCATCGGTGATGATAGAGCCAGCACCATAATCAAAACAAGACAAGAAAGACACTAAAACTTTGTTTCTCAATATGGTTGCTCGCAACTTGCTTCACAATTGATATATTCTTAGCATCTTGCCAAATGATGGAAATAGGCGACTATAGAGCTCCAATGACAAAGATAGAAGATACTCCACGTGCTAACAAGTACTTTTATTCCTAATGATGGTGCTAAAAACATGGACTACTATTGATGTTTATTTTTAGATTTTGGATTTGGATTTGGAGGATGGATCATCTCCTTCCATCTTAGAGCTTTTATTGGATTCTTTCCTCCTTGTTTTTCAGGTTTATCAAACGATTGGAGTGCTCTTTTGTGGATTCAATGATTGCGTGCTTGTTGGATTTCGTTGGGACCTACAATATAGAGACTTATTCTTACAAAGATGATGCATTTATAAAATTCTGAGAAGAAAGGCCAAATTTACACCAGACACCCTTGTATATGTATTTTCTAATAAAAGATATAGTTGTTTTGTTAGCCATATACTTTATTGAGACCGATCTATGAAACTTGCATGCAACGAACTCCTACTCTCTGTTCTGTAGTTGCTAAGTTTTGTTTTCTTTGTTTTCTTTTTCACCTTTATGAAAGTGCTTGCCTTTGAATTTGTCTATGCTTAAGTGCACGTCGATGTGGAGGCTATTGAGTTTAAGATAATGTGTCTATGCTTAAGTCGCACTTCAATGGGAAGGGCAATGTATGTTAGTTTCCTACCTCCATGGAAGAGGGCCATGTTCATTGTGGAGTTTGTGATGTCCATCCATGTTATGAGTGTTATTTTCATAAACTTCCGATTTGTTAAAAATGCAATATGCCACATCCCCCATTCTATCTTTTTCCTTTTATGGGATCTTGAAAAGGAGTTCGATGAAAGCGAACTCTTGTGTGAATTGTATTGAATATGCAATAATGAGGGTGGTTTTGATAGATTATCATAGGAAAATATATATTTTGTTACCAGATTTGAAGGCTCTAACCCTTTTTTGTCAAAAATGGCATCGACATTTTGATTCTTGAAGTAGATGAGTCCACCACACTTGCTCATTAGAGATTGATTCCTTAGTGTACTTTGTAAAATTATGATGAAGGTTTTTGCTCTCCACTCAGAAAAGCCTTGTTTCTATAGACATTATTCATTCGGTTGAGTTTGGATTCATTTGAAATTATATTTGAGGTAATGTTCTTAATGTTCTCCTTAGATATGAATTTGCTAGAAAACCCCATTATGCATCATTTGGGATTTGGTGACACAATGGTAAGAAACATCTTCAAGAATCTTCCTCTTCCATTTTTGTAAATCAACTTTTAACCGCTTTAGAATAAACAATACAAATCACATGTTTTCCAATCCACTCTTGTCAATGAAACACCCAAATGGCTCACATAGTTTGAGCTTAACCATTTTTGCACATACATCGCAATCATATATGCTTTTTCTTTGACTTCTTGCAAAAACAGAAGCAAAAAACCCAACAATCCATTCAGGAGTATGCAACCACTTTCAAAACTCATTTACAAAAAATCCCCACCAGCAATGCATTACCAGTAGATGTCAACATTCAATAGTTTATAGATGGTTTAGTACAACTTTGCTAGGTCATGATAATCAGATGCATCAAAGATATCATTGTGGACTACATTGTTGATATGGCCCTACAATTGGAACATAAAGTGGGTGGCTATGAAGAGGATTTAGAGTGGCCACCAATAAAAACCCCAAAACGTGGCTAGGAGGATTTGATGAGACAAATATTTTGTACAGAGTGCATAAATGTGGGCCATACTACCATCAATTATTCTTTAAACCATGTGTATTATTCCATTTGTCAGTGCATGGATCACATGATATATGTTTGTCCTCACAATGCAAAAAATAACAATATATCAATTATAAATGAGATTATCCATCCTATAGGTCGTACGCTAACAAGAATCTTGGTAATCCCAAATGGCTTGCTATGTATAACAATATTGATAATCAAGAAATGTTGATGAGGTGCAATTTTTTATGTAAACTTGGACACATAAGACACAATTGCAAAGAAGCACATGAGTATGATAAAAAGAAGAAGGAAAGGCAAGGTCCCAAGACAAACATGGTAGTCATCACTTTGGTGGAAGTGCAGTCACTAGCTATGCAAATTCGATCCAGAATAATGTTAGATCCATCAGGAATAATATTTGAAGTTTATATTAAAGAGTAGTAGAGAATGGTCTCTTAGGCCATAAAGTGGGCTCAAAAAGCAGTGTCTGTGTTCCAAGAACCTATATCGATTACAAAACGAATCCTCTACTAGTGCTAATGTACCAGTTCTAGTGCCACAACAAAGTATAGATGCAAATCCCATTGCAAACAATAGGGCAGGTCTCAATCCATAGGAATTATTGACTCATGCATCAATTGCATTACTGCTAGGAAAGTTATTTACACTCTAGCTAGGAATTTGACAATAGCTGGCTTAGAAATTCAAGCTAGAGTGGTCATTAGAAGCAACCGTTGACAATGCAACCAAAAAATGATGCTATTTTGGATCATGTGGTCTCATTAATTATTGTATGGTTTAGGAATAAGTGTATACCTAATGTATTATTATATAGAGGCTCTAGTGTTAATATACTAATGATCGCTCTCTATAAATAGGTGGGTTGGCATAATATTGAGCATGTATAGTACCCCTTGATGACATAGCACCATGTGACTATCATCAACCCATGCAAGTGGCAGAATGAGTAAACATGTTAGAAGGCTTGAATGATGACCAAGAGATCACGTGTTTAGAAGCCAAAAACTTATTTTCATCGGGAACAATAGATTTTTAGGATGTATATGACCGTTGGGCACCGAGTGCTTGCATCATGAGTACTACCATAGAAGAATGAGATAATATTCGAGTGTCATATTGAATTTCAGTCTTGGAAAAGGTGCATCAAACATATGTACTAAAAGATGAGACCATCACGTATGATTTAGGCATCCCTGATTCTCCTTGACCTGTGAAGATTTGTGCCAATCTGATTGAGGAATTTTGTTTATGGCTGATTTGATTATTGAAGCAGTTTAAAGATGTTTTTTCAACTACCAAGACATGAAGGGTCTAGACCAACATATTTACCAACATAAGGTTATTCTAAAATGAGATGCATAGTCGCTAAGCATGCTAGTAATAGAGTGGACCCAAACTGTGCTCGGCAAGTAAAAGTGGAGATTGGTGGATTACTAAAATTATGTTTCATCATAACCATAGATCATGTCAAATGGATCTTATCGATCATCATTGTTCCAAAGAAGAATAAACAATTGCAATTCTTTGTAGATTACAAAGAAATAAATTTAGCTACTGTCCTAGATCCATTTTTGTTACCCATTCTTGATAGTATGATGGATGAGGTAACCAACTTGGTACCATTTATCGGCTTGCTGCATCAAGACACTATCAATGGAAATATATGAAGCATCAAGAAACACATAAGGCTTTTCCCAATCTGGTGCTCATAGAATCAAGGCTAGGGTAAGTAACATTTTGAGTCGGTTATATGATGTCTCATAGGCACATGTCCAAGTGAACTCTCTAGGCAAAACATTGACAAGTCTATTGATAGGGATAGTGATATGGGCCATAAACCTTAGATGTTGGCTATGCCACTAGATCTCTTCAAGAAAATGTAATACTTCTTTTGGTGATCTAGATGGTAGAGCATCTAGTATTGCCTTTACTTTATCTGTATTTACTTATATACCTTGCCTAGAGATTATATCTTCTAATAACTTTCAACATAAATAGTAAAGATGGATTTCAACAAAGTCCATATTCTCTACAATTATTGAAACAAAGTCATAGGTGCTCAAGATGGTCAACATCGTCACTAGGTATAGAAAGACCATCCACGAATACCCTCATTCAATTGGGTGATGTTCGTATTCAAGAGGACTCACGAGGAATGCTAGAAAGTCATGCATTATGTCAATCGTGGCTTGCCCACAAAAGTCTCAGTTGCCCTAACTTTTTAGTATTCTATTACTCGGAGACATTCCTATTCCAAAATGCCCAATGTGGTATGATGCTCAAGCAAATCTATTGTTTCACCTCCTCCACCACCTCTGCCCCCATCTTCTAATGAGGAAAAGGAAATTATTTAGCTTGTGTTATCACACGCTAAGAAGTGTGTGTGTCTAGCGTCTCTTGCCTCCTTCGATCACGAAGGTTCTTCGTAGCCTTGCAACCACAACTGATGCCCTGACATCCTTTTGGTATCACCTTCCTTGACCTGTGAAGATATCGTGGCACACCAATCGACAGCCAAACCATCTTCCCTAGCCCTCCCACCTTCCCTCGCCCTACCACTTGTTGAGCCATATCCCGCTGACTAACTAGAGAAGCCATTAAAGAACCCTCTTATTTCCAACCCCTTTGTTGGCAGTATACGGGAAGAAGCAAGTACGGGCATACATGCAGATCTAGCACTAAGGAAACCCTTTATTTTTTTCAAAACCCTTACACCATTTAAAAAGTGATTCTCATCACTAAAAACCCCTGTAAATACCATTTTCACCTTTTTGTAGCTCCATTTTGTACAAGCCGAGGAGTCCTCAAGCTTGAGGAGCCTTAGAAGTAGCTGCCTACCAATTTTCGTATTTTTTAGATCTCGTTTGAGCCCTCAAATAAGCCCTGGAACCTAAGTTTTAACTAGGCCGGACACTAGGTCTGGACAGGGCCAAAGCTAGTCAAAAACTATAAATAGAGCTAGAGAGCTCATTTTTGAGAGAGCTTCTTGTAGTTTTGAGCTTGTATGAGAACTTGGTTGCAATAGAAGTGATTCCATTGTCTTACTCTCTTTGTTCTTGCTGTATGTGCGCGTATGTGTGTATATGTGTGCATGTTAGTGTGCTTCTCACTCACACATTTGTGCCTTCACTTGCTCGAGGTCTTCATACCATCCTCATGTCTTCCGGGATTGACATTAAAGGAGGTGCTACTCATCACTGAGCTACACTAAATTTTTGCGCCGTTGCCGGGGATTCGAGCTTTGAGGACGAGCGTGTGATGGTAAGACGTAGAGAGGACACGTTGGAATGGTAAGTAGTCGGTAAATTCCTGATTTTTCTCCATCTCCATCTCCATCTTCACCTCCTTCTTCATCTCCACCTCCACCTCCTTCTCCACTACATATTCCCTCTTCCTTGTCATTCCCCTCATTTGTTGTGTGCGAGTTTGAGAGAGAGCGAGCGCGTGCATTTGTGTTGTGTGTTTTTTGCATGTTTCTTGTAGGTACCAACTCCATCACCATCTCCAGCAAGCTCAGCAGGTACAGAATCCTCCTGCACAGGCCCCGAGGCGTTGAGCTCGAGCTATCGCGACACTTCGAAAACTTCGACTAATCATGTTTCTGAGTGCACCACGACACTGCGCAGGCCGAGAGCACCTAGGATCACAAGAGAGAACCACAAAATTCACCATAGCTCGACCTATCGCGACACCTCGGAGTATCGCGACACTCCCAAGTGTCGCGACACTTCCACCAATCGTGACACCTCGGAGTATCGCGACACTCCCAAGTATTGCGACACCCCGACCTATCGCGACACCTCGACTTATCGTGACACTTTCACCAATCGCGACACCTCGGAGTATCGCGACACTCCCAAGTATCGCGACACCCCGACCTATCGTGACACCTCGACTTATCGCGACACTTCCACCTATCGCGACACCTCGGAGTATCGCGACACTCCCAAGTATCGCGACACCCCGACCTATCGCGACACTTCCCACCTATCGCGACACCCCGACCCGACCTATCGCGATACACGGCCTTAACGCATGAAAAATGTAGAGTAAATTTGTTGAGTGAATTGAGGTATCTTTGGGCTTAAGTGTGGACACATTGGGATAACATTAGAGCCTTAGGAGTGGGCAAAAGACCCAGAAACTAGAGAGGGATCTCCTGAACCCTGAGAACCTGTTTTGACCCCTAAGTGCCTGAATGGTCATAACTTTGCCATACGAACTCCGATTGAGGAGATTTTGGTCTCGTTGGAAAGCTTGTTGAGAATCCTACGTGGACCTCAACTGGTTTTTGTAAGAATCATACGTGGAGTTTTAGAACATGTATTTTTAAGTTGACCATTAGGTGGGACTAGGTGGTCATAAGATTTTGGGGGGCACAGTGAGTTACTCCAAGGGGGACCTGTAAATGTTAATGTGTGTCAGTCAATCCCTTGTGGTAATAGAGCCATATTGACTTGTGAACTTTTGCAGGAACATTGTGCAGTCCAAGGCAAGCTACCAAGGGTGAGTACCAAGCTTGGGAGAAGGCTTCCTGGGCTTGTGCAGCAGTCTGAGCAACCAGAGAATTGAGGTTGGAAGTTCTCTCAACCCTCCTTTGTCAATTCCTAGCCTAGGCTAAGCGCGACTTAGGTGTGGTGATTAATTAGGGCTACAGTAGGCATGATTCAAGTCCAAGAGAACTAATCAACTAAGTGCAAGCATTAAGTAGGGCGTAAGTGCGAAAACCCTAAGGGAATAAAGTAAACTTGAATCGATCACTTATCAAGTGCGAAGCTCAATTAAGTACTCCTGACGACGTGTTATCAGACAAGATCATAAACAAAATAATCAACTAAAAAGAACAAGTGATTGGTGTTAAATAACCTGCAACGAGTGTGTACTTGGGATCAAGGGGGTAGAGAAACCAGGCATATGAACCTTAGGTCAGGCAAACACTTAGGCCGAGACCGACAAAGCCTCAGATCTTCTGAAGCTAGTGTCAATCACACTGCTAGGTCTTGGGCCCAGCAATTGAGTGATTACCCATACACTCCACGATCAGAAACAAGTGATTCCGAAATTTCCTATCACATGGAGAGACCAGTAGGTAGTTCAGGGGTGGCTTATCTAGAAAAGCCAGAAGGACCTTACAAGACTCAAGTCGAATACATCAGGACTAATCGTCTAGGTGCTCGCATCTACGAAGACGGCCTGAGAAGATCAGTGGTCCGAATTAAGAACCCCGATCAACCCCATGGACTAGAACACCCGGTAGTCAAGTTTGAGAATGGAGCATACCTAGATAAAGAGGGGACTATGTATGTAGTCACCACTCTTCCTGATAGAACAGATGAGTTTGGAAATGTGATTGCAGAGAGCGACATGGGTGATATAGAGCAAGGGAATTTAGAGAGAGAGCTAAGAACTCCCCGTGGTAAATCCGTCTTGACTAGAATCATGACTCCAGAATGGATTCCACAGGATAATAAAAGCATAGAGTTGCTTTTAAATCGAGAAACTGATGAGGCCTTTTGGAGGTATAAACCTGCCCAGCCTCAGGAGGTAAGTGCCCTCACAATCTATGAGTTTTTCTATGAGTTTAAAGACCCTGATAGCCCAGGCAAAGTAACCTACCTGGACAATACATCAGAGAGACTCTTCATGGTCACCGAGCATGGCAGACATGCCTACACTTGGAAGGGTGAATTTGTTTTTCCCCAACCAAGGTCTAATGTGTCCTTTGGTCACCAAGGAGCCGGGACCTCCCAGGCTCATGGAGTCCAAGGAGATAGAAGTAGAGATAGACCTGAAGTAAGCTTTGCCGACCCCCAGGGAAGAGAAAGAAGGAGAACAGGGATGGATAGAGAGGAAACCGAGAGATTTAGAGACCCAAGAAACCAAAGAAATGTTGATGATTTTCCTTTGCCAAGGCCGAGAGAACACACAAGGACCCTGCGGCCAACTCAACTGGTGAATTCCATGAAGAATTACTTCGATGGCACTGGTGACCCTTATGACCATGTGGCAGAGTTTAGGCAAGTCTTGAAAGCTGAACAGGTAGAGGACCTATTCACACAATATAATGCCTTTGGTCTAACCCTTAGGAACACTGCCCTTACGTGGTTTCAACCACTGAACGAGAGGTATTTCAGAAACATAGACCAACTCCTAGAAGCATTTATCATTGAGTTTTCTAAGAGTGGCATAAGGCACAACACTTCCTCACTAATTCATAGCTTCAAACAAACACCTCAAGAGACGGTCAGACTAGCAGGAAGACGGTTTAGGCAATACCTAGAGAGGTGCCCGATGCCGGAGTTACCCACACCAGCCAAGCAAGTGGCCTTATTCTTAGATGGATTGTTGAGCACCAAGCTCAGGTCATATGTATATCTGAAGGACCCTAGAACGATCGAAGAGTGTGTGCGCATGTGCATAGACATTGAGGACAATCTAGGTGAGGAGTTAGAACTATCAAAAATCTATAAGGATTCTGATAGCTCTAGTAGCCTCACAACTGGTCAATCCACATCCATTGAGGAACTCGCAGAGAAGGTAGCCCAAAAACTAGGTGTCTCTAGCAAACAAATTCCGAGATTTGCCCTAGCTAAGCGATGCCACACTTGTGGAGGTGACCATATGGCAAATGTATGCCCCATTATGGCGCAACCCCAGGTGAATCCTAGTAGCCAGTACTGCACCATAGAGCGAAGGTACACCAACCACACTGCAAAGGACTGCCCATATAACAAACAAACTGTTAGGCAAAACTACCCTCAGCCATATCCACAACAGAGTAGATACCAGAATTGGTACCCACCACAACAATACAACCGACCACAGCAAACTTATCAGCCACCTTATCAAGGGCAGCAGAGACCTCAACCAGTCCTAGTACAGCAACCCCCTGCTCCAACCAATGTGATCCCAGTGAAATATACATATGCTGAAGAAAATCCGAACAGAGCCATAGTTCCAGTCACCCCATTGCTATCAGACAGTGATCCAAGTGACCATAGTTTTGACTCCACACATATTGATAGCCCACAGGCTTACTACATGCAGTCACCTGAGCATAACGAGTCATACTATTATGAGGACCCAAGTGAAAATAGTGGGGAGCCTGAGTATGCCAATGTCATGTACACAAACCCCAACTCTAGACCTCAACCTAGGCAGGTACGACCCCCATTTCCTAGAGGACCATGCTTCAGATGTCAGGGAGATCACCTTATACGTGATTGTCCACTGCCTGCCCCTACACAACCCCAACCAGTGACAATTCAGGGTTTCTGTCACGACTGCGGAAAAGAGCATCTCCTACGAGATTGCCCAAAGAACCCTAATAACATGCCTAAAATCACTCCTATCAATGTCGTTGGGTTAGTAGTAGACTCCACAGGGAGTGTGACTTCCACTGCACCTATGCAAGTGATCACGAGAGCCCAAGCACTGCAGCAAAACCAAGGTGTTGGTCAAGAAAAGAGCCCCAAGGTGAGTGAAACAGAGAGCATAACCAAAAAGAGGACTAGAGCCTGGAAGGATAGTCGTGAAAGAATGAAAAGGCAATGGGCAAAAAAGATGAGCGAACTTGAAGAAAGCTTGAGAGAAACCAAAGCAAAGATAAGTGAACTCGCATCTCAAAACCACTCTCACACCACCCCTCCACCACCTCTCTCTTTACCCGCCAATCCATCTTCTTCCATTCCCCAACCTTTCCATACACCATCCATAACCCACCCACCACCCAGAGTAGGATCCGTCCTAGCCGATCCCACTCCCGAGGACCTAAACATGATGCTTAGAGCATATCAGCCCAGAATCCTAGAAGGGCCAAATGTAACTGATCATGAAAAGTGTTACCCTAGAGCAGAACTAGAGCTAGAACGAACCAAAATTTGTGCTAAGATGGTGGAATTGGCCCAGACTATGTTTGAAGCCAGTCGCCTCTTTAACATCTCTAGTTCAGCTAAGACACAGTTACACTTTGATGGACTGCTAGAACGAATAGAGAGGCTAATTGCACAATCAGAAAAGGAACCCGCCTCTCAAAATAAAGGCAAGGCAAGTGAGAACGTGAGCCTACCTCCCCATGAAGCCTACGTGCCTAATTCTACGGAGCCAAACACATCATCTTCTACGAATCGGTTCACACCAGAATTCCTACGAGAGATCCAAGAAGACAAATGGGCTAAAGAAAGTGAAGTCCCTCCTCCCATTGAACTTGTGGATGATGCACACGATCAATTCCCACAGGACATCCCATCCATTTATGAGGAGCATGAGAACACCCACTCTCAAGAGAGATTAGACTTTGAGTCTAATTCTCTACAAGAATTACCACATTTCACAGGCCCATGGGAAACCAAGTCTACTTGTCTGAGAGCACCCACAGTCATGATAAGAAATGAAGATTCTATCATACCTAGGAATACAGAGGTAGTAAAGAACACTAAAGTGCAGTGCAATCTCACTTTAGAAGAGCTACTCAAAGTTAAGCCAGAAGTGTGGAAACATGTAGCCAAACAAGTGCCAGACATAGCGAAATCGCGCTCCCAAGCAGGATCTCATAGAACAGTGCCTGAAATACCATTGGATAAGATAGGAGACATGAGTGAAGGAGAAGAAGGAAATACCTATCTCCCAGTTACCCATCAAGGATACACAACCAAGGCAATTTTGGACTCAGGTGCAAGAGTTGCAATTGCTACAACTTCCCTCTGGAAGCGTTGGGGCAAGCCAGCACTCCGACCGACGAGAATGAAATTGCAGATGGCCGATGGCCATATTGAGAGGCCCTTGGGATTGCTAGAAGGCATAACTCTCACTACATGTGGTGTTAAGTTCGAGCATACATTTGCTATATGTGATTTTAGCAAAAATCATGCCTATGAAATGATCTTGGGAAGACCATTTATGCGACAGCTGCAAGTGGTACAGGACTGGGGAACCAACTCCTTGTACCTACAACACTTAGGTGTGACAACCAAAGTGAATCTCAAAGATTACTCTCATAGAGATGTCCCCCCTATCCAATGGAATCCCATCCATAGAGCCACAGATGATACGGAATCAGTGCATTCCATAGGATCAGGATCCTCATGGATGCAGGAAGACACCCACTTATGGATGTGCAAAGTGGCAGTAGAAGAAGAGAAAAGAGAAAAAGCCAGAGAGGTAGGTGCAAACGAAACACATAGATCAATTCAAGACCCAGCCTATGCACCTGTAGTGTTTCCTGATGAAGAATTTGAACCCCACGGCTGGGCAGAAATCCTAGCAACATTGGATGTAGCCATCAATGAAGAACAATGGACACCTCACTGTGATGAAGATGGCTATGACATTTCAGTCTTCTCCATAGAGCCAATAATGGGAGAGGCAGTGCTAGAAGAATGCGAACCTAGCCCTGATGCATTTGAGGATGCGAGTGACTCCGATCTAGAGTCAATCATTATGGACCCACCTTTTGCATCAGATGAAGAATATTTCTATGAAGTAGAATTTCAACCCCAGAGGCACGGAGAGCTTACACTGATGTAAGGCTAGCCACACATGTAACCCCTAAGGAAGAAGGAAAGAAAAGGAAGAAGAAAGAAGTCACACGTGAAGAGGAAGAATCTTTGTTTGAGGTCCCAGAAAATTTTAAGAAGTATGAGATAGATGACAGGAGAGTCATGATTAGAATGCCTAAACGAGAGGCACAATCGGGGGAGGCCTATGATAACAAAGAAACCACCAAGAAAATAGTAGTAGCCATAGAAGAAGGGGAAGAGAGATGCACGTACATAGGCCATGATCTGACAGAAGAGGAAGAACAAGAGCTAATAGCCTTGCTAAGAGAATACAGAGATGTATTCGCTTGGAGTTACAAGGATTTGAAAGGAGTGGACCCGGACATATGCTCACACACTATTCCCATGACCTCAGATGCCAGACCCTCTAAACAGAAGCCCTACACATACAATGACAACTATGGCGCCAAGATTAAAGAGGAGATAGACCGCTTGGTGGAAGCTGGATTTATCTATGAAATTGAGCACACTGAATGGGTATCCCCCATTGTAGTGGTGCCCAAAAAGAACGGAAAATTACGAGTATGCATTAACTTGAAGAAGGTTAACGCAGCCACTATCAGAGATAATTATCCGCTTCCTATCACTGAGCATCTATTAGAAAGGGTAGCAAGCAAGGAAGTGTACAGCTTCCTAGATGGGTTCTCTGGCTACAATCAAGTGGCCATTGCACCAGAAGATCAGCATAAAACGGCTTTTGCCACAGAGTGGGGCATATTCGCTTTTAGAGTAATGCCATTTTCGGGCTCACCAATGCTCCCGCAACCTTTCAAAGATTGGTGCCACGTGTTTAAAGAGTTCTTGAGGAAGAATTTGGAAGTCTATGTTGATGATCTTTGTGCTCATTCCAACATTAGACGGACCCATATACCTAAACTCAGATAGATCTTTGATAAATGCAGAGAATATCAAGTCTGCCTGAACCCAGAAAAGTGTGTTTTCATGGTCAGGCAAGGCAAAATTCTAGGGCACATAGTGTCTAAGAACGGCATATCCACTGACGAAGAGAAAGTGAGAGCCATCGCAGAACTACCTAGGCCAAAGAATGTCAAGGAAGTACAGGCTTTCATGGGACATTGTGGTTACTACCGTCGGTTCATCCACATGTATGCTGTCATTGCAAAGCCCATGTACGGTCTTCTAACTAACTTTGAGTGGACTGATGAATGTGAGAATTCCTTCCAGGAGCTTAAACGAAGATTATGTTCAGCACCAATCTTGACCACACCAGATTGGAACAAGCCATTCCATGTTCATGTGGATGCCTCCAATTATGCTATTGGATGTGTACTTGCACAACCTACGGGTGAAGGTAATATGGATCTCCCTATTGCCTATGCCAGTAGACAATTGAATGCTGCTGAACGGAACTATACAACCACCGAACGAGAAGGATTAGGCATGGTGTACGCGGTTAAAAATTTTAGACACTATTTGCTTGCAAATAAGTTCAATTTTTTTACTGATCACCAAGCTCTACTGTACCTGGTAAACAAGCCGTGTAATACAGGCAAATTAGTAAGATGGTTTCTCTTACTAATGGAATATGACTTTGAGGTAGTAGTGAGGAAAGGCAGGACTCATTTGAGAGCAGACCATCTCTCTAGGCTCACATCTGGAGAGGCCCCACAAGGAGTATCAGATGACTTACCTGATGCTTATTTGTTTAACTTGGAAGTTGTACCGCAGTGGGCTAAGCCATTAGTGCCAGTGTTAACCTACGGGCCTAACCACTCAGTAATGGCCACACAGGATAGAGAGGTAGTAAAAGCCCAAAAGTATCACATCATGGCAAGAAGTATGTACAAGCACACGGATCAAGGAATCTTGGCTTGTTGTGTGGAAGAGGACGAGCACGCGAAGTGGTTGCACTTGGCACATGTAGGTGCATTAGAGCAACACTACTCAAAACAACGAACTCTACAAACATTGAGGAGACTTGGAGTGTACTGGCCAACTATGGAAGCAGACGTCCATAGAATGTGCAAGGAATGCCCAAATTGCCGCACTAAGCCACGAGTGGAACATGCCACCCTATATCGCGTGTCTCTAGTGCCAGATTGGAGCGAGCCATTAGTAGCGTTTCTGAGGACGAAAACATTCCCTCAATATATGACTCTGACGAGACAAAGAAGTCTAGAACAAGAGGCCCTAGACTACTCACTCATTGGTGATAATCTATACAAGCGTGGTAAAGATGGTTACCTGAGACTTTGTGTTCATGAGAGTGAATATCTAAAGATCTTGGAAACTGCTCACCAAGGTGTAGCAAGAGGACACTTTGGACCAGATCGGGTGATCAAAGCAATACTATTTGCAAGCTTTTGGTGGCCGACCCTTCACATGGATGCACATACCTATGTGAAACGGTGTGATGTGTGTCAGAGGACTCAGTATCCTATACGCAAAGATGAGATGCCACTGAAACCTATGATGGGTGGACGTGCATTCTCTAAGTGGGGAATAGACTTTGTAGGCCCTATTAATCCCCCAGCTAAGGGTTCACATGCTGAGTATATCATTGTGGCCACAGACTATCTAACCAAGTGGGTAGAAGTGAAAGCCACTACAAAAAATGATGCTCAAACAACAGCTAAGTTTTTATTTGAGAATGTGTTCACTAGATATGGGCTACCTATAGAGCTAGTTAGTGATAGAGGCACTCACTTCTTGAATGAAGTTATTGAAAATCTGCTCCAAGAATTCTTGATAGTGCATAAGAAGTCTGCCCCCTATCACCCTCAAGCTAATGGCCAGGCTGAGAGCACCAATAAGATCCTATGCAATGTACTGACGAAATTAGTGAACAATAAACGCTCTGATTGGGACAAACAGCTACACCATGCTGTTTGGGCATACCGAGTTGCCTATAAAACGGTACTCCAAGCCACACCCTTTCAGATGGTATTCGGTCAAAATGCAGTGCTACCATTGGACTTCTTGATACCTACATTGAAGGTAGCACAGGAGCACGAATGGACGGGCCATGAACTCTCCTCTTGAATTTTTGATCTTGAACGTCTAGGCGAGACACGATTGAGAGCTGCAGCAGGAATCTATGCAGCGAAGAAGAGGCAAAAGGCATATTTTGATACACATGTGAAGGATAAAGGCTTGAAAGCAGGAGACCTAGTCCTAGTATACACATTGAAGCAACATGCACGAAAATTAGAGAAAAGAGGCTATGGACCAATGATTATCAATAGGATCTCCACAAGTGGAGCAGTACAACTAGCCACTCTAGAGGGTGACATACTACCAAGTTACATAAGCGGATGTAGAGTCAAGCTATATCAAGAGCCCTTAACTGAAGAAATGCTCAATCGACTTAATACTGCAAAGAAACGCAAGGAGGAGGAAAAGCGAATTCGGGAAGAAGCACAGGCCGAAGCTTTAGAACGCATCCGACGAATGAAACTGCGAAGACAAGGTAGAGATCAGGCCATGACTGACAATCATGAAGCTCATGGTTATCACATTGCCATGTGTGAGGCTTGAGGTAAGCGGACCCATACGATAGTTGATAGGCGACCTTTTGTAACCCTAAAAATAGGACAAAGATACAGCACAACAAGCATGAGAGCTTTAATTGATTCAGGAGCAGCCACTAGTGCAGTTCGGCTTTCTTATTGCCAGCAGCTGCAATTGGAGGTAAAACCCCTAGAGGCATATCTGATAGGATTAGGAGGTGTTGAAACCCCTTGCATGGGAGAGGTGGATCTACCCCTCTACATTCAAGAAGTACTAATGCCAGTAAGAGTGCTAGTATGTGAAGACGAGGATCTTACTGAGCCTCTTGTCTTAGGCCAAGACTGGATCTATGATCACGCAATCAACCTCAACCTAAGAAGTGGACTTCTTCAGGCTTGGGTAGGCCAAAGCCGTCTTACGATTGAATTAGAAAATCAAGCACTCAAACCAATAGAACAGGCACCAACTCCTGGTCCCTCCAGGAATCCACATAAAGATAATGTTGCTCTTCTTGTCCAAACTTCTATGGTGCAGAGGATTGTCAATCTTACCAATGGTACGGGAGTCAATGAGGAGTTCGCAGCGGGGTCAAAGGAGATTCTAAACATGAAGACCAAACACTATACAACACGAAGGAGGCCATTGATCAAGAAGCAGGAGCGCCAACTAGTGCAACACAGAATACCTTGTGACACGAAGCAGATCTGGATACGCAAGGATGGAAAACCCACAGCTCGAGTAGCAGACTCTCGAGGAGGCAACAAAAAAGCCACACCATCAAGGACACAAGTAAAGGAGTACCCTAGGCGACCTCCTAGGCACACCACGTCTATTTGGGTCCCCAAGCGATCAATAAAGGCTAGCCCCAATGCTGGAGTCATATGGGTGCCCAAGGCCTGCTTACGTGCCCAAATAGCTACAACTCTAGTCACTAACATAATTCATCATCCACAAGTCCTCTCAAAATACAACTCAGGAACTCTACCTAAAGACCACCCTAACCCACACTCACCCAAATCGAGGAATGTCTGGAAATGGGTGCCCAAAAGGCCCCAACTCCATCACACTCTAGTTCATAAATCTCTACCTGTCTTTAGCTCTAAGAGCTACGAACCCTCTATCAAAGTTTGGAGACTTAAACCATGTATCAAACCCCCTGACCCAATTTTTGTAAATCCATCCACTCTGACATAGGTGCATTCTGAGTCCATTGCATAACCAAAGTAGGCATCTAGGATGATACTGACCTCTAATCACCACTCACATCTATCACAAGCACTTCACCTCTGACCACTAACCTTCGGGATTGTCATGTTAGTATTGTGAAGGGAACACCATTACATCCTGTTTCCTATGCAACACTAATGTGCCTTTCTTCTTCTAGCAGATAAGCACCCGATTCCCATGGCAGCAGCAGTAGGCACGAGTTCTCAGGCAGGCACCAGCACTCAAATCAATTGGGATACCATGCCTGTGGAGGTTCCACTGACAGCTAGGCCGGAGGAGCTTTTGAACGTAAGAAGAATTCCCATTCCGGATCCACCAAGTGGCCTAACAGAAAGAGTAAAGGGGCATTCTCATTGGTTCAATGAGATGCCAGGAGATTTGGGAGACGCAGATCATATCTGGGAATCCAAGATGGAATGTGGAGGAGTGTGGTGGACCTTTCAGTTCTTCTCACGAGAATTTGAAGCATTGCAAAATGCAGCTCCTCTTCAGGATATTTGGCAGAAAGCGGGATTGCAAGATTACTTTAGTGCAGCTTTGCCCAGGCCGGATTTTCTTAGGTGCTACTACTTGATTGCCACACTGAAGCCGACAGGAGATAAAGATCATTCAGGCACATTCTGGGTGCCCTCCCTATCAAACCAGGAGGAAATGAAGAAGTTTGAGTTGAATGCTACTTTAATCAGGGAAGCTGTGAGGAAGCATACGTTACATGGCTGTTGTGCGATCACCAGAATCATTTATAGATGTCTTGCATATGACGTGCCAATAGCCAGGGCCCTTAAATACTCACAACTAGAATTTTTCAAGGGGCGGAAGTCAGGGAACCAACCTGCGAAACAAATGTGTGGATCACTCTCCCAGGTCATGATCCCTCACGAGGCCACAGCCGACGCTCCCCCTAGAGAAGAAGCCCACGTAGCACCTTTCATGGTACATCTCCAAGGAACTCAATCAGGGGGCATGGTACAGCCCACCCCATCCGCCCCTCCACTACCGACCGATGCCGAGTTTGCATCTATGGCCACCTTAACTGAGGATCCCAATTTTGATTTTGAAAGATTCCTGCAGACGGCGCACTTATCTGATAGTGAAGATTTTTCGGACAATGCCGATCCGGGACCATCATTCCGAAGAGAGCAGCCACAGGGCAAGGCAAGCAGGGTACATTGGGGAGATGAGGCACAACATCCTCATGATCCAAGCACACAAAATCAGGAAGAAGAACGGGGAAATGAACCAGAGGAGAGTGAAGAGGAGGCCCCTGCCTACACGGCACAACTCAAACGGCTATACAAGACAATCAAGCAGGTACAAAGAAGACATAAGATGACAGAAGAGGCGAATAGAGCTCTAGTGAACCAAATGCTTCAAGCCGAGAATGTAGACTCACATTTTGTTGAATCATTGAATCTATTGGCGGAGACATGTGGGATCGAGGAAGCATTGAGGACAATGGTCTATCGGGAGAACCCTACCTATGATCAACGAAGGATTGATACACGGCCACGACGAGGAAAAATGATTCAAATGGAAGTCTCTACTGCCTTGCCTACCACAATTTCAGAGGATGTTCACATGACTAGCCCAAGTCCCACTGACGAACAAGATGTAAATACACAAGTACCATCTCCACCATCACCTTCCATTCAACCCTCAGAACCCTTCTCCACTAGTCTTTTTGAACAACCGATATCCACCCATCATGAAACCATTGTACACACCTCCGTTTTTACATCCTTCCCTTTACCCGCATCCATCACTTCCGCCCAAATTTTTGAACCTCACACCAGTCATCCTGCCACCGATCAAACCATAATAGGTCACCCTTCCTATCTCCCCGCCCTTGGACAACCACTTGCCACTAGCCAGACCTTATCCCATCCTTTTCCATTCACCCACACCCAAACCCTATCGACCACTTCCCTTGTAACTGCCTCAGGCTCAACCTAAGTCACACAACCGTCATTCTGGACAAACCTTGTAAATATACTCCAACAGGTTGAGAACTATAATAAAAAGTCCCTTTCCCAACCCCACTCCCCCACATTCACTGCCACCACTAACACACCACCTACTGTTCCCGTATTCACAATTCACACTTCACACACTCTCACATCCGATCCCATGGATATTTCACCATCCACAGGAGCACCCACCACCACGTCTGTTCCACCATCAGCACATTTCACTTCACTCATAGGCACATCATCCACTTTTCCCTTTCCCACCTCTCGACCCTTTGCATGTTCCACCTCTACCCATGCATCCACATCATTTAGTAATGCACTAGACACAATGGTGGAAGCGGCCACTCAGCTTAAGCAAGAGTATAAGCTATTAGAAGAAAATAACACAGAGCTGTGCAATCTCTCGGCTCAACTCCAGGCACGAGTCGATGCCTTGGAACTAGGTAATACAGCACTACAACACCAGGTGACTGACCTCCAACAATCGAAGACAGAACTCGAAGCTAAGTATGCAGAGGAAGGCAAAGCTATGGAGGAACAACTCAGAGAACAAATGGGCCGCAATGCGAGACTTCAACGCAACATGGACCTACTACATCGCCATCTAGCAACGGCTCAAGAAGAGAACCGAAGGCTACAACAACAAAACCAGGAGAACCTAGAAGCGGCCATGGAAAACACCCCGGGAGCACCTATAGACCCTGCAAAATTCCAGGCTGTCCCCTCAGAGCATATTCAACAGGTTTTAGAAGGTTATGCGACCCTCTTGGAAGCCCATGATCAGTTGGCAGACCAGATAAAGGAACTACAAGGATCCAAAGTACCGACAACACACCCACCCACACCTAAAGAGACGGTTGATGCCGCGACTTTGCCAGAACCTGAACCTTCTACCAACAGTGAGGTACTTGAGCTACGGCAACAGATTGCAGAGTTGAAAATCAAGTTGTTACAGTATGAATGACCTCCTTCCCCACCTGAGCAACCCATAGAAGAAGAAGCAGTTATTATTCCAGTGGAGGAAGCATTTGAAGAGAACTATGAGCCTCAACCTTTTCCAGGAGGCACAATCACTGAGGAGGGACAGGCCACTTATGAGGAACCCCCATCGGCATCGATGAAACAGGTAGAAGAAATGGGGCAGACTCATGAAGAACGTATCTCCTACCAGATGTTGGCCATGAAGACCATTGAAGAAACCATACTTCAATCAGACTACTTCAGACATCTGGCCCCTAGAAGACTAATAACCAGCTCAGAATTACAATATAAACCATACTTTGTACTGTTGGCAGACTACAATGCCGAGATCAAACGTAAGACCAACAAGTACCCAACTTTCGCAACACAATTTGAACCTAAGGACATTCCAGTGGAGGCGCGCAAAGGGAAAATACACCAACCCATCTGGAGGCAAAAGCTATTGGAAACATATCCCGAGATGCTACGAACATGGGACCACGCGCCCATGCACTTGAAGTATAACAATTGCTATGGACCAGTGCAACGGAGAAGAACATGAAAGTCATTTGCCATCAAAGTCAAGAACAACGCCAATTGCAAAGAATGGCTCAATTACCCTGCCATTGCACCCCCAAACGGCACGCCTACTGTAGCCTACATGATGGCTACCATCAGACATTGGCTTCCATGCCTCCACCCCATGCCACATGTGGCTGCCCAGATGATGCTCAAGATCTTCGATATGATGCAGGTTGTGCTCAAAACTTTCCGCAATGTATGTCATATTCAACCTCCGATTCCTGGGTTTGTTAATGGTAATTACGACCTGTTATATGATATGAGCACCACCCCGAGCATACGAGTTGCTTATGCATGGCACACACGCATCAGATATCTCCCTGCCTGCTACAAGCAAACTTTCGATGAAATGTTCACCACGGGGTTCTGGGAAGACACTCAGAGGTGTTCGCGCCACGGCCCACCCATTTGTTACACCTCTTTGCATGCGAACAAACGATGCACTCAGAACTCTACACAACGCCACAGCCATACATACTGGGCCCAGTCAATTGGGATACCCTACAGAGAGACCTGATCCGAGGGCTGCGAATCAAAGAACATGATGTGGTAGCTGACATTCTCTAGGACTATATTGACCAACCTGCAGATCAAAGGTCTGTCAGAGGCGACAGACGCTAGGGGGGGGGGAAGTGTTGGCAGTATACGGGAAGAAGCAAGTACGGGCATACATGCAGATCTAGCACTAAGGCAACCCTTTATTTTTTTCAAAACCCTTACACCATTTAAAAAGTGATTCTCATCACCAAAAACCCCTGTAAATACCATTTTCACCTTTTTGTAGCTCCATTTTGTACAAGCCGAGGAGTCCTCGAGCTTGAGGAGCCTTAGAAGTAGCTGCCTACCAATTTTCGTATTTTTTAGATCTCGTTTGAGCCCTCAAATAAGCCCTGGAACCTAATTTTTAACTAGGCCGGACACTAGGTCTGGACAGGGCCAAAGCTAGTCAAAAACTATAAATAGAGCTAGAGAGCTCATTTTTGAGAGAGCTTCTTGTAGTTTTGAGCTTGTATGAGAATTTGGTTGCAATAGAAGTGATTCCATTTTCTTACTCTCTTTGTTCTTGTATGTGCGCGTGTGTGTGTATGTGTGTGCATGTTAGTGTGCTTCTCACTCACACATTTGTGCCTTCACTTGCTCGAGGTCTTCATACCATCCTCATGTCTTCCCGGATTGACATTAAAGGAGGTGCTACTCATCACTGAGCTACACCCTTCTTCTCCTAATTGGTCTCCTCCCCAATACCTTCACCATCACCATGAAGTCCGTCCTTCACATTCCAATTGGTCCACCCCAAACTTTTCTCACCTCCACTCGAGAGTAGTATGCCTTGTGACTCCCTTTACCTTCAAAGACTCTTTACTCTATACAGATGAAGCATAATGACATTTTGGAGTTAACCAACATTTTCTCTTATGCAATCTCATGTGTCTTAGCTTGTACTTGTGGCATGTGCATCACCATCTAGTTAGCAAGCTCACTTGGTTAGAGGACTCGCATGTTTTGAAGAATAGAATGTGTATCAATTAGCCACCCAAGTGGCACTAATGTGCTTGGTATGTGTGGAAAACAAGATTTTTGGTCATGGCCATGCAACTTTGGTTGTCACACTTCAACTCTGTTGCCTCTTGTCCTTGTATTCCTATGTGCCATAAGATCCTCCTCAACCATACTACTTCACATGCTGCAATGCATGCAGCTTTGTACTCAGCTTTAGTAGAAGATAATTCTACAATCGGTTGCTACTTACTAATCCAAGAGAAAATCCCTGATCCTAAAGAAAAGCAACATCCAGAACCTGATTTTTTGGTATCAATATCTTGTGCCCAATCTGAGTCACAGTATCCGACCAAAGATGATCCTTCTTCATAAAGAATACCATAATCAGTGGTTCCTTTCGCATACCTGAGTATCCGCATGCTTGCCTTCCAATGAGTTTGGCAAGGCTTATTAGAGAACTTGCTTACTACTCCAACAACATAAGAGATGTCTAGTCTGCTATTGCACAAGTAGATGAGACTTCCAACAAATTTCCTGTATCTTCCAATATCCACTGGAGATGAAGTATCTTCAATAGATACTTTTGTGTTGACCTCCATAGGTGTAGAAATTTCCTTGCAATCCTCCATGTCAAATGCCTTCAATATCTACCTTGCATACTTTTGTTGAGAGATGAAAATCTTCCCTGGTTCCTGCCAAATTGCAATACCTAAGCAATAATGCATTAAGCCCAAGTCTGCCATTTCAAATTCTGAACTCAAGGCATCCTTTGTTTGTTGAAGAAGAACATCATCATTTCCTCTCATCACAAGGTCATCTACATAGAGTACAAGCACAATTGTCTTCCCTCCTCTCTTTAGAACATACAAGTTAGCATCAAAAGCACATCTTTTGAAACCTAGATCCAAGAGATACTTATCTATCCGCTGGTACCATGCTCTAGGGGCTTGTTTTGGCCCATATAATGCCTTCTTCAGCTTACATACCTTGTTCTCTAAATGGGAAGCCTCAAACCCTGGTGGTTGAGACACATATACCTCCTCTTTTAGGTCTCCATTCAATGATTTGACATCCATGTGATCGACTGGCCAACGCTTATGTGCAACCACATCTAGTACTCCTCGAATAGTAGTCATTCTTGCAGTCCGGGCAAATGATTCACAAAAGTCAATGCCTTTAACTTGTGAGTAGCCGTGTGCAACAAGTCTTGCTTTATACTTTTCCAGAGTACCATCAGCCTTGTACTTTAGCTTCCAAACCCACTTGGTGCCAATGACTTTACGCTTAGGGGGTCGATCCACTATGTTAGTCGGCCGCCAGATTGGAAGTTATAAAACTGAATCTTTTGTTCGCACGCGCAAAAAGTTGTTACAAAGACATTTGTAATCTTTATATATAGCAATGAAAAAGAGATGCAGAGTGACGATTCATGGAATCACCAGACTTTCTATCTAGGTGATTGTCATGGTCATTACTGTGTGTCGAGTTGGCTAATTTGGAGTATTGTGTTCATTTCTGTGTGGTATTATCGACACTTGTTCGAGTTGCTGTAGCGTTGCTTGTCTAATTCATGAGTATTCCGAGTATACTGTACGTATCCGTGTTCGTTGTCTATCGATCTCTGTTGCGGCTGTGAGTTTTATTTACATCCAGTAGATTGTCTGAGAGAGTTGTTCTGCGGATCTTTGTGACGATTGTTCTATTAAGTATGTATATCGTGGTGTCCTTTTTCTTGATTGATCTACCAATTGCTGATGAAGTCTGTGTAACTGTGGTAGTGTTCTTAAAAACGTTATGCAAGATTGTGTTGTTCTCAGTATTGAGATTTGTACTTGTATGGTGAGATTTGGCTATAGTAATGGTTATCTCCAGTGTGTGTTAGTCTTCAGCACTGTATGTTTGAAAATGTTGAGTCCTTCTGTGTTTTCGGTTTGTCTGATTGTGCGCGCTGTTTGGTGAAGGTTGAACTACTGTTAAAGGTTACAGTCGTGTGTATTCGGAAAAAGGGTTTTGAGGTAATTCGATATTACGATACTGATAGTCTGGTACAATGTGTTCGGTAGACTCTGATAGAGTTAAAATGACGAACCGTAAAGAATTAGAATGAGATACCAATTCTTGATAACATCTTGAATGTTGGTATATTGTGTGTTGTGACGTAATTTTGGGAAACAAGCATAGGGCCTCTGTCTTTACAGACCCCTTCCACTCCCAAGAACCCAATTCTCGTTTAAACGCGCTTCTGACAGTTAGAAAACAGCGTTTAACACTTGCGCCGTCTGTGGGAAGGTGGCAAGAGATCAGATTGTTGCAAATCAGTTATGGAAACGTGACTGTAAATTGTAAATCGACAGTAATAGTACGCGATTAGTACCAAAAGATGATGCATGCCGGTTACTCGATCCGATGAAACGTATCCAAAGAACCGCCAGCCTGGGGTACCTAATTTGCTAAGGACGCCTCCAAGAGGTAAAAGCGCAGATAGGTATAACCCAATTGTCAAGAAAGTAAAGAACGTTAGTAAGGATTCCGGTCATATTCCGGTGGAACAAACTAAATCTCTGGCAGATTCCAGTGCGATTTCGTCACAATTTGTCAAAGATATAGTAACTCGAGAATCTAACAGGACGCAGTATGAAGTTAATTTAACATCATTGAGTAAAGATTCGAACTTGTTTACGAATAGAAACGTCTTAGTCATCATCAAGGGAGAAAAAGCACCTTGTATTGGTGAAAAATCGACACATTCCGGTGATATTTCGGTACCAGTTGCTGAAAGACCGCAGTTTTTCGACGGCGGTTTACCATTTTTTGGTGAATCGTCAGTCCAGTCACCGCTATTGGGAGTAAGCTTTCCTACATTTGACATCAAGAAGGAAGGTAGCTTGTTCGAAACCGAGATTCGAAACATACTGAACAAGATTATCGACCCGAAAAGTGCACAGGCTGACGACACAAATTTCGACGATTCAGATATTCAGCCTCGGGGTACAGAAGATAGTCACAATACAACCATCAGCGCCATGAACGGGCAACAACAACAACAACAGCAACAACAACAACCATGCCCACCAAGGCCGACTCCAACCGGAGTAACGTACACTAAATTCGGTGGATTTCCAGGAGATGACCCAGATACTCATGTACGCACATTTGAGATAAGTTACGCATTGCTCAACCATCCACCCGATCCGGCGTATAAGGCTATTGTCTTCCAGTCTACATTGGTTAATGAAGCAGCCAGATGGCTTACAGAATATGATATTAACCATTTCGGCACCTATGAAGCAGTAAGGGATGCATTTTTGCAAAGATTCAGGCTAAAGAAGAATCCAGCCGAAATTTTCGATTACTTGCAAAACAATAGACAGAAGATAACTCAAACAGTGCAGGAATATGCCACTCTATTCAGAACCCATTTGAGGCAATTACCACCAGCACATGCCAACCTACCGGATGGCGTTATCACTCAATGGTTTATCAATGGATTGACTCCGCAACTTAAACAGATTATGATCATATGCTGTGTAGGAGCTATGACACTAGATGCAATGATTGCAATGGCTTTGCAGCTGGAAAACAAGGTTGGAGGATTTACAAAAGACTTTGAATGGTTAAAGGCAAATAAAAATGTTGCAGAAGACCCGACCAGACAAATGTTCTGCACCACATGCAAGAATTCAGGGCACACTAGTGCCTCTTGTGCACTTAATCAGTTGCTTTGTGCTATCTGCAACACGACCGGACATACTACCAAAAACTGTGCATACAACGCCAAAGTGCAGGGAACCGCAACTGTCAATGCTATTATACAGGAACTAGGACAGCCAGCCAATCATTATGTACCTCCGCAAATGAGAAACAACCAGCAACAAGGCTATCGGAATTACAGAGGATAGAGAAATAATAACTACAATGCAAATCGCTGGCAGGCCGGACCAGCATAGGAAAATCCCAATTTGCCACCACCGCGCTGCCATTTTTGTGGTGAATTTGGTCACATTAGAAGATTTTGTAAGGATGCAGCTGAGTATGATCAGAGGAAGAAAGAACGACAAAACCCAATGACTAATATGGTACAAATCACACCCGTAGAAACACAAGCTGCAGTAATTCAGACCCGATCCGGTAAGCAACTGCAACCAGCGGCAGAAGTATTTGAACCAGGCATACGTGAACAACAAAGGATGTATGATAAGGCCAGTCAATGGACCACCGCTGAACCTCTAGTGTTTCGAGATCCTATTCCGGTGACCCAAGCTCTGCTAACCAAGGAAGGAACACAAAAACAAGATTCTAATTCAGTAGCAAGCACATCATCCTCAGCAGATACATCCTCTTCAGCCGGCGCATCATCTTTAGAATCCGTGGAAAGCACAATTCAATCACATAAGGCCTGGGAGATTTTATCTAAAGCGTCCATTACTCTTCCTCTTGGCCAATTACTTGCACTAGTACCAGGAGTTCGACAACAATTCCAACAACAGTTCAGTCCTGTACCTTCTTGCATTCCAGCAACAGCGGCAGTGCAACCGGAACCTGATTCTACGGTCGATCATTCAGTTCCTTTAATTACGGTATGGTATAAAAATCATAAAATTACACAGGTACTAATTGATGGAGGATCTGGAGTCAACATTGCTACTGCTGCACTGTGTAAGAAGTTAGGATGGACTGAAATCGAACCAGTTCAGTTCTTTGTCAGAATGGCTGACCAGTCAAGAGTCCATCCAGTAGGACTTGTACGGAATGTACCAATAACTTTGCAGGGTACCACATTTAAGATGACCTTTGTCGTCCTAGAATTACCGGAATCCACCCTTGATTATAATCTTCTTTTTGGCTGTCCTTGGCTGAAGCAAGCTAAGGTCATACAAGATTGTTCTGCACAAGAACTCACTTTCAAAGATAATAATCGTAAATATATTGTAAGACTAGATGCTATACAGCCTTGCGAATTGCATGCTATACCGTATTTTGCAGAACCAGTTCATATGTTAGATGGGTTGTCAGATGATGAAGAAGAAGAGTTTTTAAAGAACAACATTGACTTAATTTCCCTAGGAACTGTTGATCTACAATCTGTTGTAGATAATCGGAATCCCGCAGTTTGTACGGTGATGCCTGTAACAGAAGAAGATAAGAAGGAAGATACTGCTGCTATAGATGACGCTCAACTGCAACAACTTTTTAAGCCAGCTGACGATACAGAGAAGCCCCGACAATTTTATGTTCCAGAGGATCAGTTGATCACTTATAATTTAGGAGATGAAGATCATCCGCATCCTGTCAAGATAAAAGAAAACTTACCGGAAAACATTTCAAACAGACCTAATCCAGCTACTCCGAGAGTTCTCCGACGTCTTTGCATGGGATTACAAAGATATGAAGGGTTTAGACCCGCACATTTATCAACACAGGGTCATGCTGAAGCCGGAAGCAAAACCAATCAAACAACCAAGCTACCGGATGAATCCAAACTATGCATCACAGGTAAAGGCAGGACTTGATAGGCTACTCAAAGTCGGATTCATTGTACCAGTAGAGCATGCTGAATGGATCTCACCAATTGTTATTGTGCCTAAAAAGAATAAATAGCTACGAATATGTGTAGATTATCGGAAACTGAACACAGCTACGGTGCCTGATCCATTTCCGCTACCTTTTCTTGACACAATGCTTGATAGAGTAGCAGGACATGAAATGTATTCATTCCTAGATGGATACAGTGGGTATAATCAAGTTAGAAGGGTTGAACAGGATATACCAAAGACCGCTTTCATCACCAATTGGGGCATTTTTGCTTGTACCGTAATGTGGTTTGGATTAAGAAATGCCCCAAGTACTTTTCAAAGGTGTATGCAGGAAATATTCTCCCCTTACCTTACCTCGTTTATGCAAGTTTATCTTGATGATTTTTCGTTATTTGGCAAGATAGTAGCACACTTGTTCCATTTACGGTGTTGCTTTGAAAAACGCAGAGAATACAGACTTTGTTTGAACCCAAACAAATCTGTGTTTGCGGTTTCATGTGGAAGGCTACTTGGCCACATCATATCTGCACAAGGTATACAGGTGGATCCAGATAAAATTACAGCTGTGTTAGAAGTACCTGTGCCCACTACACCTAAGGAAGTGATGCGCTTCATGGGCCAAGTAAGATGGCATGGTCGACACTTACGGTGGCTTGCTCATTTGGAAATACCACTGAACAGATTAATCACCAAGACTCCTCGATAATTTGAGTGGACTCAGGAATGTCAGATAGCATTTGATCGTTTAAAGTGTTTATTAACACAAGTTCCCATCTTACAGCCTCCCGACTGGGATCACCCCTTTCATGTATTTGTTGATGCCTCAGATATAGCAATTGGAAGCGTATTAATGCAACAAACAAATAAGTGGTTCAGACCAGTATACTATGCAAGTCAAAGGCTTGCCCCTGCGGAAAAGAATTACTCTGTAACTGAAAGGGAATGTCTGGGTTTAGTATACTCTGTCAAGAAGTTCAGGCATTATTTACTTGGCCGCAAATTTACTTTTCATGTAGATCATGCTGCACTTGTCTATCTGGTTCGGCAACAGCACTTAGGTGGCCGATTAGCGCGATGGGTTCTGCTTTTACAAGAATTTGATTACGAAGTTATTCATCGGCCTGGCAGTTCACATGCCTTAGCAAATTTCCTTTCTCGCTTGGATTCCGGTGAAGCTCCGATCAGTGTAGATGACACAACACCGGCAATTTATGTTTCTGAACCGACTAATGATGAAATTGCAGACCCACCTATGCCATCTACATACTATGATCAGATATTGACCTTTCTTACTGATGGATGCCTCCCTTCTCAAACTTCTACTGCAATATGCAAGAAAATTGCAGTTTTCAGCTGTCGATTTCGGTTGATTGCTGGGGAATTATTCTATATGGATCACACTAGAGTTTTACTTCGTTGTATTCCACCACATGAAGTTAACTCAGTCATTACTTTGGCTCACTCAATTCCTTCCGGTGGCCATTTTGCAATAGATTTAACGCACCGAAAAATTTTGCAAAGCGGACTTTGGTGGCCTACTATATACAAGGATGTATCACAGTTTGTCAAACAATGTGATAGTTGTCAAAGATCTGGACAGCCCCTGCAACGTCATCTTTTCCCTCTACAACCTGTCTTGCCATTAGAGCCTTTTCAGAAGTGGGGTCTAGACTTTATCGGACCTATTACACCGCCAGCAATACTCAGCAATAATCTTTATATTCTAACCTGTACAAACTATGCAACCAGATGGGCAGAAGCATGGTCTTTAAAATCTGCCACAACTGTTTTGGTGGCAAATTGCCTAATGAAAGATATCTTTCCGCGCTTTGGATTACCTATGGAGCTTGTTATAGATCAGGGCACTCATTTTGTTAACAATCTAATGAAAGTACTCACACATTCTTTTCAGATCACGCATAAATTCAGTTCACCATATTATCCTCGTGCAAATGGTTTGGCTGAGAGTACAAACAAGACCCTGTTGAATATGCTTCGAAAACTCATTTTGGAAGCACCGAAAAGATGGGACCAATTGTTACCTGTAGTCCTGTGGGCATACCGAACTACCTATAAGGTAGCAACAGGTCTAACACCTTTCAAACTAGCTTATGGATTGGAAGCCATAGCACCCATGGAAATTATTGTGCCAAGCTTACGTGTGGCTCTCACTCAAAAATTAATACCAGAAGATTCTTTATCATTTCGGCTAGATACACTCAGAGAACTGGATGAGCACCGATGGCAAAGTTTTCTAACTATGCAGGAAGTACAGCTAAGACAAGCTCGAACACATGATCGCTATCTAAAGACCCCAGTTTTTACGGTGGGACAACTTGTACTATTTTACAATGCAAAATCAAATCGCCCTGCTGGCAAATTCAAGTTACGATGGTTTGGCCCCTACCGAATTTTTGAACAAGTGGGCCCAGCAACTTTTCGATTGACTACTTTGACCGGAATTCCTCTTCCGAAAGTCATCAACGGTTCGAAGCTGCGGCCGTATCAACAAACATCTAACCCGCAATGAAACGTTTCGCGGTTGGCCACGTCTTTTGGCGTCCTCTTTTCTTTCCTTTTCTCTTCTTTTCTTTTGTTTTATTTTTTGCGTGCTTAATAAAATAAGTCTGTAAATATCCGCGTTTTGATACCTAATTATGTCAACAGCCGCCCTGCCCTTTCCAGCTACTCATGCATGCACACCGAAGTTAAGAAGTTATCATCTCAACGACGAACGATTATTAGTGATTTTGATTGCTTCCCATTGCCGAACATCTACTTAACTTTCTCCGTTTCGCCAAAAATCGCTATTGTGCTTGCGTGATTTGTGTGACTGTGTATACCCTGTGTGTTTGTGCTTTGTGCTTGTTGTCATCGTTTGCACCATGGAAGCTCTGGCAAACTATGCCGCTTTCCGTGACGGACTCCCTACCGAGGTAGGAGAGTTTCTACGCATACGTGGGTTGGCCAATTTCGCTGAACTACCGTGGCATTCAGTGGAATCCCACCCGTTCTTTGCCTAGATAATCGCCGCTATCGCTAAAACACCTGCCACCGAACAAAGTTGGGCGATCACATCCCTACCTTCACGAACCGTAATCACCTTCCAAGCTTTTGCTGAGGCGTTTAGACTCCCTCAGCAAGGTCGGGAAAATGGCCCGAATCTGCCAATAGCCACCATGAACCAACTATTCCCTAGGAGTTCCTCTAACGAATACGCCATCCTCTGCCGTCCTGAACCTGAGAGATCGACGCTACAATTCTTAGTAGCCATCCTCAATCTCCAAAAGCGCACATATGGAATATCTCGACCCTTCTACTCCGCCATAGACTTAGCTACCCGAGAACCTATAAATTTTGCATCGTACTTCTTCCATCGCATTCACAAAGAATGCGTTTCGATCATCAAACAGGTAAACAAAGGAGGAATGCCAAGATCCAGACTGTCGCACATCATATCTTTCCTTTTTCCGGCCATTCTTGCAGCACAACCACCACCCAGAGGCCCGGTCCTGCACCATGAAGAATTGGCCCAATTATTGGAAAATGATGAAGAAGACGAAGAGGAACTCAATCAACTCTTCCGCCAGAAAAGAATTAGAATCAGCTCATCTGAAAGTGAAGCACAAGGTTCAGACGAAGGAAATAAAGAAGATGACAAAGAAGAAGAAAAACAGGACGAAGAAACCTTCCATGACACCGCAACATCTATGCAGCATGAATCATCAGCACAGTCTTCGTCAGAAGGGCAAGAAGAACAGGAGGATCACACCGACTCGGACACAAGCTCATCCCAAGAAGCATCTCAACAGCAATCTGAGCACGAACAACAAGGAGATGAGGAACAAATCATTAAAGAAGTTTTCGAAGAGCTACTGAAAGCAGTCGAGTCCACAGCTGCAAACACCGCCGACACCACACAACAAACCACAGAACAGGTAACAGAACCTAACGCTGTTCTTCCCACTCCCCCACCGGAGCCTCCAATCAACCCAATTATCCTTGCTCCACCCATTCGTCCCAAAGAACCCACTGCTTCTTCTTCCTCATCCCCAAACTACTCTCCACCGAACTCCCAGCAGCTCCTCACCACATCCTCATCACAACCTCGTCCTCATCTTCCACTCCCGTCCACTCCCGTATTTTCTGAGTTAGCGTCAATGGGTCAGCTAATCAATTTATCACAACAACTCCCTACGCAAATGAAGCAAGTAACAGAGAATATTCGCAATGAATTCCAACATAAAGTAGATCTACTAGAGGCCGACATTAGCCCCCTACAGGAAGAATTACTAGTAGCCAAAGCCGAAAACCAATCTCTACAAGAACAGCTAAAGGAATTACAAGCCAGAATTGCCGAACAGGAAATGGTTACTAGACAGAGAGATGATGCGGTGGCTGAGCTCACAAAGAAATAAGAATCATTACAGAATGCAAATGCCGAAATTAGTAAAATGAAGCAAGAGTTACAGGACAAAGAAGATGCAAGAATCGCATTAGGAAATCTGCTCGAAGAAACCAGAGTTCAACTAGACGAAGTGGTACAAAAAGGCCAAGAACAATACGATCTGGCGATGAAAACAACCGAAGAACTCCAGAAATGTAAGATAGAATTCGACGAGATAAACAACATTCTACGGCAAAAACTGACATTAGAAGCACAATTATAAAAAGTAATAACAGATCTCCGAAGAGAAAGGGATGCATATTCCAGAACCATACAGTTTCAGAATCAAGAGATCGAAAGAAGGGAGAATCAGTTGGGCAATGAGAAAGAAAGAGTAAGCAAGATGGAGAAACAAGTGGCAGACATGAAAGTTTCCAGAGATGCCACCCTATCGAACGATTTCTACCTACAAGAAGCCTTTCTGCAGACGCAAGCAGAAATTTTGCTAACCGAAGCTATAGCTTTAAGTTCTGTAAGAGTAGATGCACAACTAGTAGAACCGGATACTCTCAAACAGCTGTTAGAAACTTTAAAGAAGAAAATCGCCCGAACCTTTAGATTAGCCAGAAACATGTATTTAGACGGAATTATAGAAGAACAGTAATTTTGTAAAACCTGCGGGTTCGAGTCCACCGTGCGTGCCAGAGTGTTAGTCGGCCGCCGGATTGGAAGTTGTAAGTGACTGAATCTTTTGTTCGCACGCGCGAAAAGTTGTTACAAAGACATCTGTAATCTTTATATATAGCAATGAAAAAGAGATGCGGAGTGACGATTCGTGGAATCACCAGACTATCTGTCTGGGTGATTGTTATGGTCATTACTGTGTGTCGAGTTGGCTAATTTGGAGTACTGTGTTCATTTCTGTGTGGTATTATCGACACTTGTTTGAGTTGCTGTAGCGTTGTTTGTCTAATTCATGAGTATTCCGAGTATACTGTACGTATCCGTGTTCGTTGTCTATCGATCTCTGTTGCGGCTGTGAGTTTTATTTACATCCAGTAGATCGTCGGACTGTTGTCTGAGAGAGTTGTTCTGCGGATCTTTGTGACGATTGTTCTGTTAAGTACGTATATCGTGGGGTCCTTCTTCTTGATTGATCTGCCAATTGCTGATGAAGTCTGTGTAACTGTGGTAGTGTTCTTTAAAACGTTGTGCAGGATTGTGTTGTTCTCAGTATTGAGATCTGTACTTGTACGTGAGATTTGGCTACAGTAATGGTTATCTCCAGTGTGTGTTAGTCTTCAGCACTGTATGTTTGAAACTGTTGAGTCCTGTGTTTTCGGTTTGTCTGATTGTGAGCGTTGTTTGGTGAAGGTTGAACTACTGTTAAAGGTTACAGTCGTGTGTATTTGGAAAAAGGGTTTTAAGGTAATTCGATATTACGATACTGATAGTCTGGTACAATGTGTTCGGTAGACTCTGATAGAGTTAAAATGACGAACCGTAAAGAATGAGAATGAGATACCAATTCTTGATAACATCTTGAATGTTGGTATATTGTGTGTTGTGACGTAATTTTGGGAAACAAGCATAGGGCCTCTGTCTTTACAGACCCCTTCCACCAAGAACCCAATTCTCGTTTAAACGCGCTTCTGACAGTTAGAAAACAACGTTTAACAACTAGCACACAAGTTCCATTCTTCATGATATTGTTGTATTCTGTTTGGATGGCAGCCCTCCAATTCGGATCATGGAGTGCCTCTTCCACATTGGTTGGTTCCTTTGCTTCTTCTTGAATGAGATCAGCCATCAAGGCTATGTTCACAATATGGGCACTTGCCCGTCTCTGTTTCCTCTATTCTCTGTGATCGCCTCGGTCCATTTGCAACCTGTTCTAGTGACTGTGGGATGGGGTTTGCAGAATCATAGAGCTGCCTCACCCAACGTGGCAATGGCTTTTCCACTTGGGTGTCGGCAATTTGGTGACTTTCAGACTCATCATCTGAAGATGATGCTTCCTTCTCTTGTGTAGAAGGGATAGCTCTTGGGCCAGGTTCATAGTGGATTGCTCCTTCGCCTGATGATAAAGTGGAAGCTCTCTTTTCCTCCTCCACCGCATGTGGCTGCTCAAACACCACATCACGACTCGCCATGATCTTCTTAGCCTCATGGTCATAAAGCTTATAAGCCTTCTTATCTTTGTTGTACCCTAAGAAGATACATTTGATGCTTTTTGGTTGAAGCTTGTTTCTCTCCCTATCTAGAACATGTACATAACATTCACTTCCAGATACTTTGAAATAGGAAACAGACGGCTTTTTACCAGTGTAGGCTTCTTGTGGAGTCTTTCCATCAAGTGCCTTGGTGTAGCTTTGATTCAAGATGTAGATAGCAGTGTTGACAGCCTCTGCCCAAAATTGATTAGGCAAACCCTTTCCTTTCAACCTGCACCTTGCCATCTCCATGATGGTTTGATTCTGACATTCTGCAACACCGTTCTGTTGACGACTATGTGCCAATGCCAGTTGATGCTTGATTCCCCTACTCTTGCAGAAATCTTCAACTCTGTTGATGTGAACTCACCACCACCATCTGTCCTGAATTTCTTCATCTTCTTCCCTGTTTGAGTTTCAACAAGTTGAATCCATTCTTTAAACTTACCAAAAGCTTGAGCCTTATCGCGAAGGAAGTACACCCACATTTCCTGCTATAGTGCTCAACAAGTAACATGAAGTAGGAAGATCCACCCATGGCCTATGTGGGCATTTTTCCGCACAATCAGCATACACCAACTCCAGAGGATAGCTTGCATTGTTCTTGCTTTCTTGTGGAAACGCCTTCCTCTGTTGCTTGCCCATCATACAAGCTTCACATGGTTCCTTCATTTTTGCAATCGATGGTAGGTGTGCAACCATACCCCTGCGATGCATCTCCTTCAGTACAAGGTATCCAATGTGGCTGAATCTCTCATGCCATAGCTTACTTATGCCCATGTGTGTAGTGGTTGTAAGAGCACACAACTCATACAGGTTGTTCCTCCTTATGCCAGTCCCAACAATGTTGTTGTTACCATCCATCATCTTAGCTCCTATCTTACTGAAAGATACTTGATGACCTTAATCAGTTATAGAAGCTACTGAACTAGATTTTGTTTTATTTGTGGAACATACAACACATTTGAAAGCTTTCTGATATCGCCATTAGAGTTAATGAAAGAAACTGTACCTTCACCCTCTGCAGGACATCTTGTATTGTTCCCTACCTTTAATGTGATGGGTTCCTTTAGAGGCTGTAAGGAATTATAAAGGTCTTTTGTACTCATCATGTGATGAGATGCACCACTGTCCAACACCCATGAGTCATCTGTTCTTGAATCTTCAGTCGAGGAGCACACCTCCTCTATCTTAACAAATAACTGAAGTTGTATTTCTGTTGTGTTGGCAGACTCCTTGTCCTTTGCCACCTTTTGAAAAGCCACTCTTCTCTTCTGCCTTCTTGATGCGACAGTCTTGGATTTTGTTTCCTTTCTTCTTGCAGTGGAAACACTCTCCCTTGAACTTCGTTTTGTCATTCTTCTTTTTGTCTCCATCTTTTGAAGAGTCTGTTTTGCCTCCTTTAGCATTTGTTGTGAATGCAACATCTCCTTTGCTACCACCACTCCTTTCCTTGAGCCACAGCTCCTCCTCCATGAGTAAGGCATTGAATTCTTCAAAAGTTAGTGGTTGAGGTTTGATTTGAGTGTTAAGAGCAGTTACCAAACCATCAAACTTAGGTGGACAGATTCGACGACAATGCCGAGCTAACTCCTCACTTGACTTTTAAACACCTGCTCCTGCCATTTGATCTCATAGATTCTTTATCCAGTGATAAACACCTCTGCAGTCTCCCCATCAGCAAACCGTTCTACTGCAAGCTGATTCTCCAAGTTCTGAATCCATGTTTGATTACGAGTTTCATATTGATTTCTCAATATGTTCCATGCTTCACATGCCTTTGTAGTATGCTGAATGAGAGTCAGAACACTATCAGAAGTACTTGTAACTAGAGTACAGAGTGCAGCTGCATTTCTACATTTCCAAGCACGTAGAAGATCAACATCAGGAGGAATCATTCGACTAGGATTATTTGGATCAGGTCTTTCTTGGGGCTCATGGTCAGTCCCAAGAACAGTCTCCAAAAGCTCATATGAATCAAGGATAGAAGTGATTGTAAATTTCCACAGGGTGTAGTTCATACCATCAAGTTTACCTTCTGTGAAGGTTGGTGGTCATATCCACAACGTTGGGATGACCGACATCATTGCTGCTCCTGCTTGTGCGCCACCTACTCCTGTTGATGAACCACCTTGAATCCAAGTCGTAGATGATGACACACCACTTGACATCTTCCCTCTTTTGCCGTTCAGACCTCTGCATTTCTGCTTCTGCACCACTCAGAGCCTCTTGTGCTCTGATACCATGTAAGAAAATAACAGGACATTGGAATAGACATGTAGACAGAGTTGAAAGAAAAACACAGACAAAGATAGATGCAGACTGAGAGATAGAGAACTCAAATTCTCAGATTGCCAAGCGTATAGCAGTTACAATGATGGTGTTGTCCACCTGTGCGCTCCCAATGTGGAGCTTAAATGTTGATCTAGGCAGACTCTAGATGAAGGGCTTACTAGTGTGCAATGTTATATAAAGCTCAACCTGGGTCGTGCTTATATAACTTTTATAAGGCGGTTCAGTGAGATAAACTTAGTCAGGAGATACAAAATAGTCGATAAAATATACGATCCGACAATATCTTCACGACCAGAAGTCCTACCGTCTCGGCCCTATGGGCCGGGGGGATAGGCCCTCGGGACCCCGTAGAAGGGGGCAAGCCCCCCTCTGCACTCCCCCCATTAAGGTTCTATGGGGAAACCACGTGACACCACAGGGGGCCCTCTATTTTCACCTTAAATGGCTTCTCCTCATAATGGGGGCCTTACAACTTAGAGCACCATGGATCATTTGTGGTCACATGAGGGTGGAGTATTGAGCATATCTAACAGTTGCTTGAGGGAAACAAATTGTTAGTACTCTCCAAGTGAAGTTAGATGCAATGCAACACAACGTGCAATATTGTAAACCTTTTTTTAGTAGGTTACTAGGGGTAAGGATGAAGTTGAACACCAAAACCCAAATCTGACAGAGTTGAATAAGAAGCACAAAGCAACCACGTAAAAATGAAGCTCTTTAGTGTTACCTTGGAGAAACTAAATATGATTTATAGATTTCACGAGGAAAATGCGGACCTCGAGAAAAAAAATGATAGTAATCAATTGCGCAAATGATAAATTGGCCACTGATGTCCGTAAATCCCAAGACCTTATAGAATCTATACCTAATCAACACCAATAGTAAGTGGAAGCTTTGACTATAGTCAGGGAATAGAAAGTGGAAGCCTTGAAGAAAGCGCGAGCTATCACACAACCAGACTTCTACCTACATGAAGAAATAGGAGACCAACTTGCAATCACCCAAGCTAGAGCCATTCTATATGAATCCTCTATTGCCAAAAAAACAAGTGAAGATGCAGTGGCCATGGGCCAATTCATGCTCATTGTAGCACTAAAGGTTGTCCAAAAAAAGCTCCAATTAACTTTTGTTGAAGATAAAGAAGGGTTAAGGCTTCCATACAAGAGGACTTACCCAATTCAGAGTGTAAAGAGGCTTTAGAAGATGAAGCCTAACCCTAGTAGCTAATAGGGTCCAGGCCCTCTGTGCATGCCAACTGTTAGGAAGTTGGAGGAACAACCAATTTTTATAAGCCAACACCTGGTGGAGACCCCAACTTCCACAAGTGGTGCTTTGGGCATAGAAATAGCTCTAAGTAAATTGAGTAGTTTGTTTCTTTATGTTTTTTATATTGTTGAGTGATTCTCTATTGGTGTATGAACATGATGACGCAACAAAGTTTGTTCATATGCTACCATAATTGATGAACTCTAAGTATGTTATTGCATAGTGTGTGTGTGTGTGTGTAAATACTAGTGTTTGTGTAGTAAAAGTTACACGTAAAATGCAATAACAAATAGCCTAAGTGAGTGGAAAAGTATAAGGTCTAAGTAATCACGAACCTTCTGGCTAAGAACCCAAAGTTAACTTCTACAAATGTCTGCTTGAAGTTTTGTGAAGAGTCTAGAATCCTTGTCTGTGGAGAGAATTCCAATGTCGGTTAACAGGTCTATCACGATGGTTGGTCAGTCATGATAAAGCAAGCCTATCACAATAAAATTGTTCTATCATGGGGTGGATATGTGGTGATAAATTGAATCTATCATGAAAGAGGGGTATGACCTGACAAGGCAGTCCATCATGATAGTCTTAGAGTGTCGTAATAGGGTTCCTTTTTTGTGATAGAGAGGGCCTATCATGATATAATTAATTTATCATAATTCTAGTATATCACAATAGGATGGCTTTGTCTTGATAGATCTGGTCTATTGTGATAGGTTAAATCTATCGTGACTTTGATCTATTGCAATGGGGTGAATTTGCCACGATATAAATGGTCATGGTTCTTGGTGTGACATGATAGGGTAGCTCTATTGGGATAGATGTGGTCTATCATGACAAGCTAGGTCTATCGTGGGTCTCGATCTATCATGAGGGTCCAAGTTTGTTGGGGTAGGTCTATCTTGATACCATGAGTTCCTCACAATAGCTTGGGTTTTTCATGATAGACGGGATCTATCACAATAAATACCTACACAATAGATTGATTCTATCACGAGGTAAAAAACTAATGATCTTTCTCATGCATCTACTACATGGGGATTGTGTTGAGGAGCCCTATCCCTTGGTAATTGTGCATCTTGCAAAATATGAGATGTCCCATTCTACTCTAACAAATCAAGCCATCCATCGTGAGAATTTTGTAGAGGTCTATTGTACCTTCCACACATAGGGGAGCTGGAAACAATATACAAACAACATGAAAAGCACAAAAAATACCAACAAATCTCTCTCTCTCTCTCTCTCTCTCTCTCTCTCTCTCTCTCTCTCTCTCTCTCTCTCTCTCTCTCTCTCTCTCTCTCTCTCTCTCTCACACACACACACACACACACACACACACAACCAAAATGAATGGGAATGGAGGGTATTTATCTTTGGGGGTGATTTCATGGCAAAGAAGTGGATGGAAGGGGAGGGGGGAGGGGGTGAATGGAGGTGTTAAGAGTGAAAATGGAGGTGAAAAAAACAACAAAAATGGATAAAAGGCAAGAAAACCTAGCTACCAATGACTCCAACATCTCCTCGCTACTCTCTTAGCATCACATGCTCATCTCTCACCTGAATCTCGTCTTCAACAATGCCAAAAAGGTTTTTCCTCATAGAACAATGGTCAATTACCAATGTTGATGAATATCCAACCTCATATTGTCAACCACGAAGATATGAGCGTGATTTGAAGATTGTGAGCAAGTAACCGTGGATTTTGTTAATTCAAGAGCATACAATCTACAAGATTTCTTTACTAGCTCCCACCATATAACCCCTCAAAATGAGCCTGCATGCTCTATTTATAGTTTTTTTTACTAGTTTTGATCAGTTTCACATGTACTATCTATCATAGTTGAAAATAGGTCCGAAAACTACATTTATGGTTCTCCCCAGGCTTGAGGACTCCTCAACATGGACAAAACAAAGCTATAGATTACAAAATTGAGTATCTTACAAAGCACTTAGTGGTAAAAATCATTGTTTGGGAACAAAGTATGGTTTTTATTTAATGTGAAACACGGTCTTCTTCACATGCTACCTCTTTTCTTGTGTCTTCTTGCACTTGAACTCATGCTAGTACCACTCTTGACTTGGCTTCTCTGACCACTTCCTTGTCCATGGCTAACACATGGCCACATAGATGGCCTTCCAGGAGGTTCGCATTTCAGGTGATGGAGCTTGAATGAATCATCAAGAACCATGCCCTCTTTTGGTGTGGGTGGGATTTTAGTTAATCTAGTGTTTTCATCACTTGTATTGGCTAGAAATACTATCTTTTCTTTTCCATTCTCATGTTCAATGTCTGGCATGAGAAGATAGACCGATCCATCCTTGTAGTGTTCATCATAGAATTTCTATATGGGATGTCGAAAAATCATTAAGGAGTTGGGTTTCTTAACACTAACTAATTGGTGATTTAGGACTTGTAAGTAGAAACATAACATGTGGGAATCAAATTTTTGAAACACCATGATTGTATGATAATCCTAGCTTGATGGGTTTGCAATGTTAGGGTTCATTGGGTTAGCATGGATTTTGGTAGATGGAGCCATTTAGTTCCAATCAAGCTCAGAGTCATTATTGAGTAAGACTTGTGTGTGGCTGTGAGGTAGACGACTACTTTCTACTATAGGAATATGACTTTTGACTAAATGTTTTGGCTTAGGATTTCTGGCAATCTCTATTGCATGTATAGAATATGAAAAAAAATGGTTTACAAGCCTTTTAGAGGGGTTATCTACATGTTTGCAATTCATTTCGAAATTGAAAAATAATATCACACAACGCTCAAATTTCACAAATTTTTTCATAAATAAAAAATAGAAGTGATGCCATAGAGTGATGTTTTTCCTTTCAGTGCTCACACAATTACAAGCTAAACATCTCAAAACAATAAAAAAATCATTCAATAAAACCTTTATCTCCTACGTGGGCACATATGCCAAGCTGATCTCCCCAACAAAGAACCTCTCCCTAACATAATGATAATGCACCTCAATGTGCTTAGTGCGAGCATGGAACATAGGGTTCCTCACAATGGCCAATGCGCTCTGACTATCAGTGAAGATGGTGGTGGCAGAAGACTGACCAACACCCAAATCAGCCATAAGGCATTTGAGCCACACACACTCAACAACCACTGTGAAAGCTACCCTACACTCAGCTTCATAACTGGAAGTGGCCACAGTAGGATGCTTCTTGCTCAACCAAGATATAAATGAGCTACCAAGCATGAAGCAAAAGCCACTAGTGGACACATGAGTGTCATAGCAACTAGCCCAGTCACTTTCAAAAAAAGCATGCAAATCTGGTAGTAGTGATCCCCCCTTCGGATAAAACAATCCAAGTAGTCGGGTACCACTCAAGTAGCAAAAGATGCACTTAACCGCCTGCCAATGCTTGGCACCTAGGCAATGCATAAACCTGCTCATCTGTGAGAGATCAAACTGAATATCTAGTCGAGTAATGCATAAGTAAATCAAGCATCCAACAACCTGCTAATAGAGAATAGCATCAAATGCATCTCTAGTATCATGAAGACTCAATCATAGACATGTCTCCATGGGAGTGGCGATAGGCTTACAATCTTCAAGGCCAAAACACTGCAATAATGTGTCAATATATTTTGTTTGACACAAAGCCGTTCCACCATCAACTTGGATAAACTGAATGCCCAAATAGTGATGCAAATTCCCCAAATCAAACATCTCAAATGAGGCATGAAAATCAGCCTTAAAATCAGCAATATGCATGTCATGAGGACCAATGAGCAGCATGTCATCAACATACATAACAATGATCAGAAGCACATCATTAGCACGCTTAACATATAAGGTGCTTTCAATTGGACTATTGTCAAAACCATGTGCAATGAGATAGGCATGTATCTTTTCATACCAAGCACATGGTGCTTGCTTTAAACCATATAATGCCTTCTTTAACCTGCACACTTGGTTTTCATGCCCTTTCTGCACAAAGCCACAGGGCTGAAAAACATATAGTTCTTCATGAAAGTTGCCATTCAGAAATGTTATTTTAATGTCCAACTGATGTACATTCCAACCATGATGAGCTGCAAGTGCATAGATGCTACGAACAGTAGTCATTCGGCATGTAGGAGCAAAGATCTCATCAAAACCAATGCATCTTTCCTACGCATAACCCTTTGCAACAAGCCTAGCCTTATACCTATCAATTGTACCATCAAGTTTATGCTTCAGCTTGTATCTCCACTTAGTGACAATGGCCTTCTTGCTAGGAGGCAAGTCACATAAAGACCAAGTACCATTCTTCATTATAGCATCATATTTAGATTGCATAGCAGCTATCAAATTTTTTGAATTTTGTGCTTCATCAAATGAAACAAGATCATTCTCATCACAGAGACGAGATGCAGCCATAGCATAGAAATCTGATGCAAAAGAGGCACTATGAGAGCTTGAACGACTACGATATGATAAAGGTGCATCTAATTTGTTGTCATGCAAAGTTTGCACCAACCATTTTGTCATAGTTTTTGCATGCTCAATATCAGCTCTCTCATCAACAAGTGCATCATGTAAATCTGCATCAAAAATGGAATGATCTGCATCATCACATGAAACCTGCAAAGGTTGAGAAGTTTCCTCTTTGGGACCATTACTAGATTGTCCACCTGTAAAAAGAGGCAGCAAAGTATCATACATGTCTTTGGAGCTAACAGATGTCTCCTTCGTACATGAAAGTAAGGGTTGAACAGCATCTTCCACAAAAACAACATCACGGCTAACCAAAATGCATTTTGTCTGTGGATGATACAGACGATAGCCTTTGCTTTCAGAATTGAACCTAACAAAAATACAATTTACTGCTTTATCATCCAATTTTTGTGATGTTGTTTAGGCACCAATGCATATGACAGACAACCAAAAACACGCAGATGAGCAACAGATGGCTTGCAACCATGCCAAGCCTCATATGGAGTGATAAATTGTAGTGCTTTAGTGGGACACCTGTTAAGTGCATATGCTGCACACATAATAGCCTCAAGCCAGAAACTATGTGGTAAAGCCTGACTCTTGACTATACACCTCGCCATCTCCATGAGTGACCTATTCTTCTGTTCAGCAACTCCATTTTGTTGAGGTGTATATGGCATTATACACTGATGTTTTATCCCACGTTCAGCTAGAAATGCATTAAAGTTAGAAGACATATATTCCCCCCCTCGATCAGAATGGAGCCATCCCATTTTACATGCTGACATATTTTCAGCCAAAACCAAAAATTGTTTGAAGCACATAAATACTTCAGACTTTGCCTTCAATGGATATATCCATGCATGCCTAGAAAAATCATCGATGAAAGTCACGAAGTAAATATAGTTTCCAAAAGAGGGTGTCTACATCGGACCATAGACATCACTATGAACAAGTTGCAATTTCTTAGTAGCTCAAATTGAACCATCTTTTGGAAAGGAGGAATGTTGCATTTTGCCCAAAATACAGCCTTCACATACTTGTTTACTGGGTGCCTCAAGTTTGGTCAAAGAGGACACCATTTTAGATCTCTGGAGGCATAGCAAACTAGCAAAATTCAGATGACCAAAGCGTGCATGCCAAAGATTTCAGATTTTTCATAATCTATGAGCTTATACAACCCACGAGATAAAATGCTAGAAGCAATAATCACATCGCCATTTGACAGGTCATGAACTGTACATCTGTCACCAATAAACTTCACAACCAAACTAATCTTGGCTAAGGCCAAAAATGATAACAGATTCTTCTTGATCCCTGGCAGAAATAAAGCATCTCACAATGTAAAAGAACTACCATTAGTAGTAGTCAAAATTATCTTGCCAACTTCCATAACAGGATAAGAGAAGTTATTGGCACATGTAATAGTATTCCCTGTAGAAGCAAACTCGAATGAAGAGAAGAAACTATGTTGCAAGGTAATATGTTTGGTCGCCCCACTATCAAAGTACCAAACATCTGAGTCTACTGTAGACATGCGCTACTCATGAGAAGATGGGTCAAAACTGCAAACAATAGTAAACGTCCATTCTTCTTCCTGCACAAGATTAGCAGACTCTATTTTCGGTGTAGAGGCCTCTACAACAACCATCTCGGCCTCTTTCTTCTTTGCCTCTTCTTTTTTTTAATGGAGGTTCGATGGAGGCCTATTCCCCCAGGCTTTAACTTTGAAATTGCAACTGTACAAGGAAGGGCATAGTACCCATGGGACCCCCCTTATCCCACAAGAACAAGGATTTACATAGCTGGGTTAAACGACGATCACAACTACTGCTAGGCAGAATAGGCGGTGGCACATCAGCCACATGATATATCATTCCAAGTTAACATGTCCCTCACTAATGTTGCCAACATGGGTTGAACCCTCGCCATTGCCTCAAGTGGCGAGAGGCCCAACCACCCGAACACTCGATTTTGGACAGCTCTTAATGACATGATCATTTGCTTTACAGTATTTACAAAACAATTTCTACTTTTCTGATTTCTTCTCATCTTTGTCTTCCTTCTTCAAATGTGAAGCATTTGCAGATTTTTGCTTACTAGTAGATGAGCTCCATTTACCTTTGCCCTTTTGACTAGCCAAGAAAGCTTGATCTGCAACATGCATAATAGGCATGTTCTGCCTAGATTGATCTTCCTGCAACAAAACAAAAACTAACTCCTCAAATGACAAGGCATTTGGATTGTCTTTCATCATCAAATGAAGAGTAGAAGCAAAATTCTTATATGAATCAGGAAGACCATTTAAAATAGTCTGTAGAAGTGAACTGTCAAGAAGAACTATTGCAGGTGTGATAGGATGTTTTTCAACACCCTGCACAATGTTCCACAGTCCTTTTGCAACCATTACATGTAGCATCATATAAGCCCATAATGGGTAGTTGGTACCATCCAACTTATCCTCAACAACCAACATACAGAATACATCACTACTTTCCGCCATGGCCGATGACTAAAATACCTTATGCAGAAAATTGATTGTTTCTCAAAAAGTTGAACATAACTCCTAGACGAATTTTGCCAAACTTGTAGCAGACTTTGAGATGCTTATATTGGCAAACCGAAACTGGTATATACCTTTGGCACAAAAAGATGAAATAGCCTGCACAAGCACTACAATAGTGCGTTTGGAGGCCGAAACGAGCTCAAATCACGATTTTGGCAAGACACAACAAAGCTATTTTGATATCTGAAACACCTTGAGTATGCTCACCAAAATTTGTGCAATTCTGAGACTGCAATCAAAGGAGTGTCGATGACGCCCAGATGAAGCGGTGACCTGCTCTGATACCAATTGTTGGTGGTTATACATCTATGGAAGCACGCAAACAACACAAGGAAGAAGAAGAAGCTTGGAGCACAACACACAATACATAATGTATTACCACTAGAATGTACAAAGACAAGTAGCCCATTAGGGCAATAGGCGTATATACAAGCCGGGGGAAAAAACCTCCTAAAGAGTTTGAAAAGTGCCCCGACAGTCCTAGAGTGTTCACACACATCATTACCTAAATATATCAACAATCATCATCGACTAGAAGCATTGTTTTAGAGTGGCAAATTTGGATGCTTCCCAAAGACATTTTGGAGATAGACTCTAAACTTTGAAGCCATATAATTGTTTTACAAACTCTAAAGAACACATATGGTCAAAAACAATAAATTTAGACATCATATGGTACCTTTCATGAGGGGTCAAACTGCCCTCTTGCGTGATTTATTTTTTCTTTAGATGAGTAAAATCATGTCTTTTGCCCTTGTCTTGGAGCTTCATTTGCATCTTCCCTTGCTCCTTTGAATCATTTCATGTAGTCATGAGTAGATCAAGAGCCATAGAAGAACTCCTCTATCCTCTTTTTGCTCCATTGTCTCTATCCTTTCTTAGCTTCCAATAAAATCAATAATTCTTGTTGAATATTGGTATCAAACTATGAGGCTACACTCACAGATAGTTCATAATTTTCTACATGCAAGGTCGTGACTTCAAGTCCTAGAATTCACTTTTCAAGCTCTCTGCATTTGGTTCTCTCCAATGATGCTCGATTTCAATATAAAGATAATTTGCACCTAGCTTGGCTAGCAAGCATGGATCATTGGTGTAGTAGATAGCATGGGACGTTCATAGAGGAAGGTTAAGAGTTCAAAACATGTAGAGGTGTATAAGAGAGCATGGGTTGTTCTGAGAGGGAGGTTAAGAGTTCAAAAACTCTAGAGGTGTATTAGATAGCATGGATTTTTTTGAGAGGGAGGTTAAGAGTTCAAAATTGTTAGTATATGATCAATGTCTACCCCTCATGATTTTATGCACATTTTGTAAGGCCCCCTTTATGAGGAGAAGCCAAGCGTGCATTACCCAATTGATGGGAATCCCAACTTGCATGTTGGATGAAGGTCATATTGGACCATGTAAGGTATTGTAAGGAAAATGAGTTACCAGGGTCCCCAATTGTGGGGTCCGGGGCAGCGGTGAGCAACCCGCCTGGGGGGTCTAAGGGGGGCCAACGGGCCCCCTAGCTGGGGGGTCCCAGGTGGCCAGCAGGCCCCCTGGTGGGGGTCCGGGGGGCGCGACGATAAAGGGAATATTCCATATCTGAGTGAGAAATCATTTATATTTGTTGGGTCGGTTCAACTGGTCTAAGCCGTGTATGGCAATTATGCGGGCGGTGGCCACCCACGCTCTACCGTCCATGTATAGCCGTCCACGGAAGGCCACCCATGATCCTATATATACATGGCTTCTGCACTACCTGAGACATCAAATTGAGCCAACATACCTCTACCTTGTATCTCCCTGTCTAGAGTTGTCTAGATCACCATTTAAGCTCTACCTTGAGAGCGCACGGGTGGACAACGCCATCATCTTTGTACTTGCTGCTAATAGAAAATTGTTGAGATTCTTCTATATCTGTTATCTTCTCTGCTACTGCTCCTGTGTTATATTGCGTAACTATTGTCTTACAAAAACCTTTAGAAAATATTTTTTAGAAATTTACTAGAAGAGTAGAGACTCACGTATGCTTTGAATGGGCTCTAGTGGCGTATTTTCGAGAAAGAAATTAATGAAAGTTTTGCAAGAATAAAGAAGATGAATAGAATAAAATGGACATCATCTTTTACACAAGATGATCAACTTCCAATTATCCTCCAAGGTCTCCATGGAAGGTCGAATGTAGAGGCTTATTTCTGAGAAATAAATTAATGAAAGTGTTTGTGAGAATAAAGAAGCTGAATAGAATGAACCCAACATCATCTTTTACATAGGATTATCAACTTCCAATCATCTTCCAAGCTCTCCATGGAAGCTCCAATGTGGCTATGATACCAATTTAATGAACTAGACTATTAGGACCACCACCTATAGACATGACTCTCCACCAACCTTTTGCCTCTATATATAGCTACTCGAATCAATGAGGATCATAAATGTAACTAGATTCCATAAGTGCATGTGCGATCTCCACCACTGCTCTAGCACCTTCCACTAGAATCCACTAGTGATAGTTGTACTTGCCACTCGAGTTAAGTCTCTCTAGACTCAAGTTAACTCAAGTTAACTCAAGTTAACTCATGTTAACTTGAGTTAGAAGACTCTAGAGCTCTTTGGGAAAAACTCACTCTCCATACTCCCCATAGGAGTTGAACCAAGCTCCTCCTTCCCATCCTTGAGACTTAACACCAGGCTAAGTGGATTATTTGTTTTAGAGAGCACATGAACCTATTTTTAAGTCAAATTTTGATATATTTGGCCTTAATTCGAGTGGTTTGAGAGTGTTCGATTTCATATATGTTGGAACTGACCAGACACTCAAATCATAGACTTTACTTTATAACACTAAGCCTACCTTCACTTGTACTTTCAAACATTTCAAAGTTAATTAGGAGACTAGGCAGAAAAACTCTTTGTTGTGAAGGGTCTCAATAATAAAGTTGTATGATAAGTGGAAAATGAAGAAGCATTGATTTTTTCAAGGGTGTCATGTTCAAAAGATTTGTTACATATTCATCCTATAATTATCTTTGTACATTATTCGAGCAAAGCTATCTCTTTGCTCTAGTCCAATCGTGAGCTCATTGACCAATATTTTTGTGGCACATTGAATATCGTCCATGATTTCTTCCATTTGGATTTCATGTTTTGCTCTTAGCCCCATCATAGAGTTTGCAATCACTCTTTGTTCTTGTTCCACATTTTGATCAAGAATTGTTAATTCTGCTTCAAACTCTCATACCCATTCCATGTCAAAAAATTTTCCATGACAAATACACAAGTTATAAAGCAAAACGTAAGAAGGAATAACATCAAGTACATACTGTAAATCCATGTCACATCTTTTCAACAAGATATGAATTCATGCTTTCAACATATTGAAATCTCTCTCGATCGGCATTCTCATGCTCAATTATTGAATGAAATTCCAATAATAATTAACATGCGATAAGCCTATTTGCATCCATTAAATGGCAATAGCATGTACGAGCAAAAAAAATATGCACAACCACATATCAAACAATACTTTCCTAACTCATCTCTTTTATATTTTTCTCTTATTTAACTCCTTTGGAATTCAATGAGTCATGCACTAACACTACCCATCCGAGATCCTAGTTATATATCAAATAATTTGCACCTACAGTCAATTGGAATAAACACTGGAATCATTTTGTATTAAAGAAATACACTTGGTTTTCTCTTGATTCAATGATAGGGATATGGGACCATCTATTGCACCAACCACAAAAGGAATCCCTCTTATTGCCTCAAATTCATAGACTAAACTTTCAAGATGGGACATTGAAGGCCATCTAATGTATGTGTCCCTAAGCCCAAAATTCACTATTGCTTTTCAAAAACTATGGACAAACTCACAAGTTGTACTAGTTGCACATTGTAAAGTATTAACAATGCTTATCAATCCATCATCCATCGCAAGATTAGTGAGTGCAGTGACTACTCTATCATCAATAGGCACTGCAAATAGTAATTGTGTTGATTTTTCTTCATAAATGATGCAAGTTTTCCACAAAGATGGTGAGAAGCTTCTTTGGACACTCTAAGATGCCTCTTGAACATATATCATTATAATTACTCAAGGGATAGTTCATGCTTGCCTATAAATGTGACCATTTCTACAATTTATAATTTTCTTTAACACTTGCAAGCCATGCCATGCTTTTTCTCACGCGGAACCATGTTTGCAATATGTCTTGATTCTTAAATGTGCATAATGTAGATAAAATTCATGATGTTTATGCATTGCTCAGGTGTCAAACATTGGCAAGGGGTTAAGCGCATCGCATCTTTTGCTACTTGAGAGGTACCTGGCCACTTGGATTGTTTTATCCCAAGGGGAAATAACTATCACCATTATTACATGCTTTTTCTGACTCTGACTGGGTTGGTTGTTACGACACTCATGTGTCCACCAGTGGTTTTTGCTTCATGCTTGGTAGCTCATGCATATCTTGGTTGAGAAAGAACCAGCCTACTATGGTCATTTCGAGTTGTGAGGTTGAGTATAGGGAAGCTTTCACAGCTACTATTGAGTGTGTGTGGCTCAGGTTCTTTATGGCTAATTTAGGTGTTGGGCAATCTTCTGCCATCACCATCTTCACTGATTGTCAGAGCACATTGGTAGTTACGATGAACCCTATGTTCCATGCTCGCACTAAGGATATTGAGGTGCACTATCATTATGTCAAGGAGAGGTTCTCTATTGGAGAGATCAATTTGGCATATGTGCCCACATAGGAGAACATTGTAAACCTTTCACAAAGGCTCTACCTAGAGAGAAGTTTGAAGCTTTCCACAAAGCTTTGGGCTTAACTTTGTTTTGTGGATTGATTCCACATAGCTTGGCACTTCCTTATACATGAGTGCCAACTCCTTGTTCACTGCATGACTCCTAGGGGGGATTTGTTGATATATGGTAGTGATGTGTGTGAAAGCACTAGGACCGCAGGGGCACTTTTTTTCCTCTTTAGGAGGTTTTTTCCCCCATCTTGTATATACGCCTATGACCCTAATGTGTCACTTATCTTTGTACATTCTCTTGGTAATACATTCAGTATTGTGTGTTGTGATCTAAGTTTCTTCTTCTTCCCTGAGATGTTCACATGCTTTTGCACACCTCAAACTCCAACACTTTGCACCCATATGCTGAATGGCTACTGTTTGTAGCATCTCTACACTTGCAATCCATAATGGTTGGAATATACATTAGTTGGACATTAAAACTACATTTCTGAATGATGACTTACTGTTGGAGTTAGACATCTGCAAAAGCACGCAAACAACACAAGGAAGAAGAAGAAGAACCTTGGAGCACAACACACAATACTGAATGTATTACCACTACGATGTACAAAGATAAGTAGCCCATTAGGGCAATAGGCCTATATACAAGCCAGGGGAAAAGATCCTCCTATAGAGGGAAAAAAGTGCCCCAGTTCCTAGATTGTTCACACACATCACTACCTAAATATATCAACAAATCCCCCTTGGGAGTGATGCGGTGAACAAGGAGCTAGAACTCATGTATAAGCAAGTGTCAAGCTATGTGGAATCAATCCACAAAAGGAAGTAAGCCCAAAGTTTTGCAGAAAGCTTCAAACTTCTCCCTAGGCAGAGCCTTCGTGAAAAGGTCTACAATGTCCTCCTACGTGGGCACATATGCGAAGCTGATCTCCCCAACAGAGAACCGCTCCCTGACATAACAATAATGCACCTCAATGTGCTTAGTGCGAGCATGGAACGTAGGGTTCCTCGCAACTTCCAATGCACTCTGACTCTCAATGAAGATGGTGGTGGCAGAAGACTAACCAACACCCAAATCAGCCATAAGGCGTCTGAGCCACACACACTCAACAATCGTTGTGAAAGCTGCCCTATACTCAACCTCACAATCGGAAGTGGCCACAGTAGGCTGCTTCTTGTTCAACCAAGATATACATGAGCTACCAATCATGAAGCAAAAGCCACTAGTGGACACACGAATGTCATAGCAAACAGCCCCATCACTGTCAAAAAAAGCATGAAAATCTGGCGGTAGTGATTCCCCCTTAGGATAAAACAATCCAAGTAGCCGAGTACCACTCAAGTAGTGAAAGATTCACTTAGTTGCCTACCAATGCTTGACACATGTACAACGCATAAACCTACTCATCTGTGAGACAATAAACTGATTATCTGACCGAGTAATGCATAATTAAATCAAGCATCCAATAGTGTGCTAATAGAGAATAGCATCAAATGCATCTCCAGCATCATGAAGACTCAATTGTAAACCTGTCTCCATAGGAATGACAATAGGCTTACACTCTTCAAGGCCAAAACACTGCAATAATGTGTCAATATATCTCGTCTGACACAAAGCCATTCCACCATCAACTTGCATAAACTAAATGCTCAAATAGTGATGCAAATGCCCCAAATCAGACATCTCAAATCATCAACATACACAACAATGATCAGAAGCACATCATTAGCACGCTTAACATATAAGGTTCTTTCAGTTGGAGTGTTCTCAAAACCATGTGCAATTAGATAGGCACGTATCTTTTCATAGTTCTTACAACTTTTGTGTAACTTCTCACATCATCCAAAGGAGGGTAATAACTCATTATAGTTTCAAAGTTCCATGTGAACTTTGAATTGAGAAGCTCTCATTTGATGGAAACCTAAAAAGAAATCAAACACAAATTGAACTTTGAAGTTCAATGGATTTGTGTTTAGTTCATAGAAAAGATGCAGAGTGCCAAAGAATCATGGAAATTTTGAAAAAACTCTTCTTCTAAGAACGCTTTAAAGTTGGTTTGAAGCTTCACTTTTAGAGATTTGCATCTCAAGCAGAAACCTAGAAAAGTGTTCTTTAGGAAAGGAGACAAGAACTTAAATGAAATAGTAAAGTTTTCTAATTCATAAGTCAACCCATTTTCCTAGAATATTAGAGAAAAACTTATCGTTTGGGAAAAAATAAGTTCCAAGTAAGGGATCTCCAGTGACCCACAACTTTTTTCCAAAACAAGAATTTCAAAAATTATGTTAAGAAAAGTAAAAGAAAATGTCCTCATTAAAGGTATCTAGGTAAATATAGAAGCTATCATGTGATGAAATCTTAAATCTCTTTCCAAGTATATCTTTCAAAGAGAAATACATACCCATCAACATAGATGTAATTGATGGGTTACCTACATGAAAGTAAACATCTTCAAGATATAGATGTCTAGTCAAGAAATTTGTCTCAAAAATAAAATTGTGGAATGTTGGAGTTTAGAAAAGATGGGATCCTTCAAGGTGTTTGTAATATAATCACAAAGATAGATACAACATGCCCGATTCCACCTATCCAATAGAATGTGCAAAAAAAAAGTTGCTCCAAGTATGAAGTCCGCAATCATGATGACAAAAATTAAGTCTATGGAAGGTAAAACATAAAGTTTACCCATCCAAGAGATTTCTTAAATATTAAATCCAAAATCATGAGAGGATGCTTAGACTTAAAGAAGTAAAGAGATTCCTATAAAATTCCCTAGGGTAGCTACTCAAAGCTTCACTAAAAAAGGAATCTAAAGACAAGGAGTAAAAGGCTCTTCTTGCTACAGATTGGTTGAGTAGAAGCAATAGGTCTTGAGTTTTAGAAATTCAAAAACTTGGAACTATAATTGGTTTTCTTTTGAAAACCCTAGAAAAACAGGATGGATGTTCCATAAAAAAGTTTTCAAGTTTCCACGATAAAGTCAAATTCAAGGCATGAGATCATGAAATGATTTTGGGAAGGAAACAAAACCTAGAAAATCCAAGTTAAAGCCAAACCCATGCTTTCAGATTCTATTAAAGAATTTAAATGAGAAGGTACTCCATAAATATATGTTTGGACTTTAGGATAAGTATCACCTACACGTCAATGTGATTATAAAATAGGGCAGTATGGGACACCAAATTTTATACTCAGATTGGTGTAGGAAAGATGGTATGGAACATCAGACCATAGGAATCACATATTTTTTGGTCCTAGAATAAATATTGAAGAAAGATTTGGCTCTCAAGGAAATTAAAAATTCAAAGGAGAAATTTAAATTCAAGGAGGTTAAACATATGATATGAAAAGACACTTCAAGATCAAGAAAGTTTGGAGATCAAGAAGTAATTAATTTCCATGATCTTCATATATAATTCAAGTACAACAAAGTACGTTCGTACTTGAATCATGAACACTTCAGGATTAAGTGTTTCATTTCAAAAATATATGATGAATTTTTTAATAACTAAAACTTTGAAAAGATGCTTTCAACTAAGGATAGAAAGATTAAATTAGTTTGCAAGCATCCAGTTGATAGCGAAACATGGTGATATCAATCTCTTGGATAGTAGTGCATAAGAATTGCATTCCAAGTGAATAGTCTTAAAAATTTTGAATAAAGGAAAGATTAACTTAGTTCTATAGGAAGCATTTATGATTTGAGTAAAACAAGAAAACATTATCAATAAAGCTTGGTGGCTTGTGGCGCTGAGGTTGGATAGCAACAAATATCTAGTGGTTGGATGATCTTCAAACTTTACTCCAAGAATCTTTTTGAGAATCTAGCTTAATTCTCTTAAAGATAGATAGATAAAATGCTTTTGTAACTTGTTGAAATAGATCTTTGAAAGGTTAAAGACTTGCGTCACACAGAGTTTGGCTCACACCAAGTTTAAGTATCTTCCAAGTTTAAATTAGTTACATAGAGTTTTGGTTCTTCCTTCTTGCTTTTCAAAACTTTTGGAAATGACTTGGATAAGGTACCTAACTCCTTTTCGTAAAAATCAAGGGTAGCCAATGGGAGTAGGTAACCAAATTAAACATCCCCGTCAGATGTTTTGTACATAACACACTCAATCTTCAAAGATGCTAAGTCCAAGTTGACTTATTATATGATTTTGCCTCAAGTGGGATTAGTTCTCTAAAAGAGTTTAGAACACTCTTGAAAAGAGAAGTTAGGAATTGTTCATAACATTAACAATTCCCAAGAAATCAAAGTAAAAATCTTCGAGAAAAGTATCCTAAGTTAGATAGAGTTCATTTTTTAATTTGCTTTGGTTAAGTTAAAGTGAAGATGACCAAAAGTAAATGACACATTTTGTCCAAGATTTTCAAGCCGAGTTGGGCACAATAGTCCTTTGGTAGGGTGAAAAATCAAGTAAATATTGGTTGGAAGTGATCACAATACAAACATATAAGTTAGATGTTTGAGTCAACAAAACTTTTAGTTTGATTTCCAAACCAAACTCAAATGAAACAAAAGTTCTCAAAGTGATGACAAGGACGAAATACCACCTGAGTTACTAGGTCCATGACTAATGATGGCCATAAATGGACTAGTATATTGTATCCACCCATTTCACGTGTTAGTGCCCAGATAGCACATATTGAAAAGAGTGAATTGGCCAAGGATATTTTTTGATACACCCTTATTATTCATTCCTTATGTTTCACTCAGATCAATTTATCATGTGCAAAGCTAGATGGTGATTTGAATAACTTGGGTAGGGATCAGACAATAAGTTCTCCTCTATTCATTTAGAATATGAGGTAAATCCCACCACATAGATGAAAACATGTTCTTCTATCTTAGAACATGAGTCTTGGGGATATGCCTACAGTCTATTATATATCACTCTATTTTTTAGGTGAAAATCTTTCCCAAGAGGGGCAGAATGTTATAAAGTAAAGTTTATGATTTGAGTGTCCCGATCGATTCAGACAAAAATGAAATCGGACATCGTTTGGTCACTCATATTAAGGCCAAAGATCTTGAGACAAGACTTAAGCATAGGTTCATGTGAATCCACTTAGCCTAGAGGTTAAGGCTCAAGGATGAGAAGGAGGAGGTCTTGGGTTCAACCCCCATGGGGAGCATGGTGAATGAGTTTTACCCAAAGAGCTCTAGAGCCTTCTAACTCAAGTTAACATGATTAACTTGAGTTAACTTGAGTCCAGAGAGACTTAACTCGAGTGGCAAGTACACCTATCACTAGTGGACTCTAGTGGAAGGTGCCAAAGCAGTGATGGAGATCGCACATGCACTCGTGGACTCCAGTTATATTTGTGCCCTTGTTAATTCAATATATATAGAGGCATAAGGTTGCGAGGAGAGTATCTCGGAGAGTCATCTATTGGAAGGTGCTAAAGGAGTGATGGAGATCGCACATGCACTTGAGGACTCCAAATACATTTGTGGTCCTCATTGATTTGATATATATAGAGACATAAGATTGGGAGGAGATTCATCTCTCTAGCTGGTGGTGGTCCTAATAGTCTAGTTCATTACAAAGCATGGGATCCACCATATCCCACAAAGCAAGGGTTAGAAGCTTGACACGGTTGAAATTAGAGAGCCCAAAGGCCACTAGGGAAAAGTTTGGGAAAGGATTTCCCTAAGGCCAAACAAGAGATTACATTAGTTTTCTCCAAAGGCCAGATTCAACTTGCAAAGCCCAAAGGCAGAAATCCATATCATTTGCCCAACCTCCGAAGTTAATAGCAAATATCGAAAAGTGGAAATATATGAGATCAATGTCCTAAAGCAATCACACATGTCATAGATCATAATCATCCCAACCTTGCAAAGCTGAGGGATGTCTTGATGGAGAGCTGAATCAAACCCTTGCCCCCTTGGATAGAGAGTGGAAACCAACGACAACACCACACTATGCCACAAGCAATTATAACATTGCCATTTGGGAGATCATAAAATTGTACATCTATCCTCAACAAATTTGACAATCACACCAATCTTGGATAATGCTAAAATTGACAAAAGGTTTTTCTTGATCCCTGTTACATACAAAGCATCTGACAATGTGAAAGGACTACCATCAATAATAGTCAAAATGATCTTACCAGCTCCCATTACATGATAGGAGTTGCTAGTGCATGTGATAGCATTTCCTATAGGGGCAAGCTCAAGTGAATTGAAGAAACTGTGCTACGAGGTAATATGTTTGGTTTCCCCATTATCAAGTACCAAACATCTGAGTCTACTACAGTCATACACTGCTCATGAGAAGATGGTCCATAACTGCATACAATAGTAAATGCCAATTCTTCATTCTGAACAAGATCAGCAGACTCTGTTTTAGGCATAAAGGTCTATGCAACAACCATTCTAGCCTCTTTCTTCTTTGCCTCATTTGCAGCCAATTTTGGACAACTCTTTATGATATGATCATTCCCCTTATACTATTTGCAAAATTGTTTTTGCTTTTCTGTTTTCTTCTCATCTTCCTTCCTTCTTCAATTGTGTTGCATTAGCAGATTTTTGCTTACTAGTAGATGATCTCCATTTACCTTTGCCCTTCTTATTAGCTAGGAAAGTTTGATTTGCAACATGCATAATGAACCTGTTATGCTTGGACTGATTTTCCTACAACAAAACAAAGATTAACTCCTCAAATGTTAAAGCATTTGGATTGCCTTTCATTATCAATCAAAAAATAGAAGCAAAACTCTGATATAAATCTAGAAGACCATCAAGAACAGTGTGCACAAGTGAAGTATCTGGCAAGACTTCATTTGCAAAAATCAACTGCTCCTTCAAATCTCCGATCTTTGTCAAAAAATTATCCATGGAATCAAGTCTTAGTGTAGATCACTGCGTTGGCCACCAATTGACCATAATCTTAGTCTGATTGATGCTCTAGCTCTTGATTCTACATGTAGCATTGATACCATGTCATCATTGGTTGCTTCAATTTGTTCTTTCACTTTGGATGCTTTGAGTTTGTTCTCCATTTGGCTTTGCTAGTCATAGACACCACCTCTCAAGTAACCTTTCTCTATCTCTCTCCATCTAAGAATGCTCCTCAAACTCCAAACATAAGATGTGTGTTCATAGATAGAGAGATCACCAAAAGCTTCTAGTCTTTGGTAATGTCATGAACAAGAGTATTGTCTTATCTCCTCATCAAAGGCTTGTAAATGCACATCATGCACCCGAACAAATATCCCTAAATGTGCATACATGCTCTATAGCTTACTTGACTTCTTCCAACAAAGCAACCATCAATCTCCTCATGAGGTGAACCTTATTCAATGTAGTCATCAACGCCTACATTGCCTTCAGCTTTCTATAGATCTAATGAGCAAAGTTCAGCCCTTTGATGTCTCTAACGACTTCATTCAATACAGCCCTATAGATATGGGCCATGGCCTTGAGCATGAAGGCCCTCTATGCAATTTTGTTTATCCCAAATACAATTCCATCGAATTGAGGTGGCACATGTAATGTACCTGCAACAAGAAAACAAGAGAAGAAGAAGTCCCACTAGCTAACAAAGGAGTGGAAAGTTGACTATGGACCCTAGAGGCAAGTTTTTCCTTTTAAGGTAACCGGAAGGCTGCTTCTGGAACCAAAAATGCTGCAATAAAAGAGATACATTGATGTGCTTGAGCTCTACACCAGTTTTTAAGCAAAATGCAGCGAAAAAATGACAACAACCCATCAAACAGGAAAAGAAAGCGGTTCTTTTTAGTTCTTTATACGTTTTGAACGTTATTTTGAGCTTTTTGTTCAAGTCTTGAGCATTTTTTCATGTGCAATCTTTCTTATTCTCCATACACTCCTTTTGCTCTCATTTCAGTCCACAAACTGCTCAGATCCTACGCTCTTGCTCGCATGCATACTCCTTGAGCTTAAGCCTTTAAAGTTCAGCTATAGTCACTTGTGACTTGTTCATTGAAAGTTTGGAGCTTTGGCCACAGAGAGAGAGAGAGAGAGAGAGAGAGAGAGAGAGAGAGAGAGATATTAGCCGATTAAGCACTTGTAAATTGTGGCTTGAGTCTTGAGTTCTATCACTTGCTTCCATAATCCATTAGCCTGGAACCCTCTAAGCACATCCTCTAGAGTGTAAGCTTTCATCATGGGTAAGACTCCCGATCTCATCCACAACCATGTGAATAATTAACTCCACCTCTTAGCAATGAGTCTTGAGTCATGACATTCGTGTAAATATTCTGCTCTTTTATGTAATGAAATGTCCCTATCCCACATGAACCATGATTTATATTGAAATTTAAATTCATTGTTTAATGTGAAGTTCACCCTTAAAATGTCATGTCTAGCTTCTAACTTCTAGGTTTATTTAAATTGTAACCATCTGACATGCTGACAGGCTGCCGCCCATAAATCACAGCATGTATTGTGTTAGAAGTTAGTCTACAAGATAATTTTTTTGTGTTTTAACACTAGATAGATGGAGTATTAGATATGTCTTGTTCATGGCTTATAATTAAGAAGAAAGCAAAAACATTTCCAACGAATATAATATTCGTTTTTATTTTCATCTTTTGAATACTCTCCGTACTAAATGTTTTAAAACCCGTTTTCAAACTACCTCTTCAATACTCTTTTTGAACTATGGATGGACTGGAAAGCTTACATGTTAATGCAGAGTGAAGTGAGAGAAAAAACAGTGTTGATGTTCAAAGGGAAGAGATACAAGACTTGAGAAAGCCCCCAGCTTGTGAAGGATTGTCAACAATAGATCCAACTTGGATTGAATTGGATGGAGCCTTGATAATGAGGTACTCTTTTTATGTATGATATTAACGTAGAGTCGGCCATCAATTTGGCTCTCATTGTTACATGAAAAAAAAAATAATAATAATAAATTATAGATAGCTCTTTTAAGAGCTCTTTCGCAGTCAAACATGGATAGGGAGAGAATGAACGAATACAATATATGTAAACGGGGAACGTAGGGGCCTCTTACCCCCAACAACAAGCTCACAAACACATGCCAAATCAGCTTGCCTTGTCAATAGTCATGCAGGTTCCATTGGTCCTCAATCGTCTTTGACTTGTTTGTTGTCAAGGAGCCTCTGGGAAGCTCTCCTATTTTGCTCCTGAAAACTTGCCATGAGGGTATGTATCATTCGTAGTCTATGCTGTTTGTGATCACACTAGTTATCTGCAACAAGCACATGAACATGTGCTCAGCCAGTTTGCCTTGTCTATAACAATTGCAAGTTATCTTGCCTCTTGATTTTCTTTGATTTGGTAGTATCTTTGTCATACGCTATTCTAACACTTATTTTTAATCACCAAACACATACACACACAGACATTTCTAAGGAACAATCAACATAACTCTGGGCCCCACTTCCACTCCTATCATCTTGCCAATGAAGGTTTCTAAAAATCAGCACAATAGAACAAAAGCCTATAATTTTGTATCAATAATTACCCCACTAGAATCAACACATGCATCCTATCCCTCCATGATTTACAGTTAAGCCTTGTCAGAGACACATCGGTAACCAAGTTCTGAATGGCATCTTTTTTTTATTAGTGTCTAGCAACTAGCGTATCATGATACACTGATGAGCCTGAGGGTGGAAACTAAGTTTTTAGCATACAAAAAATCCTTCTCCGTCTGTGTATGTGATGACCTTTAATGCAAAACCAAAACAAACAAGAAAACAGGCAATTAATGCAAGAACTAGAACCAACAAGTGAATCCAATTCTCAGAACCAAAACTGAAATTGTCTGCAGATATGAACATGCGTGACTTTTGATGGGAAAACTTATTGCCAACTCAACTCTTCAGAAAGTTAGGTCACCTGCACTTCATACTTTCAACAAGTGTCTAAAAATATACTGTGGGAAACCATAGGGCATCCAAGGTTAAAAAGGCGCTACAAAAGCATGTACATTGAGTTTGTGTGTGACATCTAATTACCAGAAAATGTGTGCCCAAGCTCAGAAATTTGATATTTCCAGATTGTACAAGAAATCCCCAAACTGACCATTTTTGTAAGAAACATTTGGCAAATATGCTTAGCAAAGGAACCAAAAAAAAAGACTTGAGGAGAACCTTTGGCAAGGAACTCTCTTCTGTAAATGGCTTCATTTCAAACCTGCTTGGTTTTATATCATGGTTGGCCTCACATTTTTGCTACCAGGGTGCTTCTGCCACCTGATCTTTGAGCATCCATTCATCATACATGGATAAGCAGACGAAAATAAATCGGTTCAAAATATGTTTTTTGAGCTTTTCCATCTCAAAGCCTTTTTACTTATTTTGAAACATCAGGCATCACCATATAAACAGGATCATAATCCTCGTAGGAAATTGAAATGGTAGTTTGGATAGCTCCTCTTTTTCAACATCTTTTATGTGACTTACTAATACTCATTTCGTACATGACCAAAAGCACAGCTTCCAATGTCTTCATGTGACATAATCCTCTCTACTTTTCGCTGGCCAGTGAACTGCAAATTTCCACTAGAATGCCTGTCTTATAAGCACATTGGCATATCAAGTTTGATGAAATGCTTTTTAAACAGAGCAATGCATGTACTTTTTACTGCCAATCCCGCCCAAACAACCAATATTACATGGCTTGAGACATTACAAATGCTGCAGCTTGCTAGTCTGCAGTGAATGGTCTTCAGATGTCAATTAGTTGGATACAACCTGTTTTTTAACTTTCAAGGAACTAGCTGACACCGAGGACATTGCTTGCACAATGTATAACAGATTCTGCATGGGCTAAAGATTTGTTGGCAGATAACCCAAATTTTGACCCCTAGACATTTGCCATGCGATGCTAACACTAAAATCTAGATTTTTCATGGAGCATCCTTACACACTAAGAAGGTTTCCATGGAATTATCAGAAGCACCTGTGACATATCCCCCATGCCCATAAATGGCTTTCAGCACGTCCACAGCCTCCCTACAAATTCTCTCTCCTGGAACAAGCAAGGGGATGCCTGGTGGATATGGACAGACAAGCTCAGAGCATACCCTACCACATGCAGCTTCTGCATGAATTCTTTCCGATGCTGCAAAGTATGCCTCCCTTGGTGTGAGAATTCTGCTTTGCATAGAAATTGACAGCGCATCCATTCCAGGCACAAAAGATGGAGAAGGATTGTCTTGTTTTTTCCTGCGTGTGTTAGGAAAGCCCAAAAGTTCCCCCTTGGCAATAGCCCTGAAAGCTGCGACCAGAGAGTTTATGTCATCGTGTGTCGTTCCTAGGCTAACTGCAAAAGTGATAGATTGAAGCGAGGGCAATTCTGCGATGACCTGGTATTTAAGGCGTAGGATATCATCAACCTCAAAGCCAGATAATCCTATTTCCCTTAAACTCACAGTTATGCGTAATGGATCAACTGACTTTGCGCAATTGGAGCCTTTGTCCTGAATATCCTTGATGCTTAAAACCTCAACACCCTTGATCTGTACGAGTAGTTTTCTTGCTTCCTCTGCAAGTTGCAGTGCTGTGCTGAGGGCAGCTCTGGCACTTGTACTTGCATGCTCTCTTGAGGCATCCAAGGATGCCAAAAGTAAATAGTTGGGACTAGAGCTTTGAAGAGTCTGCAAGCACTTTCTTAACAATGCAGAGTCTATCATATTCCCTCGGACGTGAAGCATTGCAGACTGCGTAAGAGAGCTTAAAACCTTGTGAGTTGATTGAATCACAATGTCAGCATCCTGTTGTAGGGCTGATTTTGGAAACTCATCATGAAACTGAAAATGAGCCCCATGAGCTTCATCCACTATGAGAGGAACACCGTACTTATGGCAAATATCTGCTATACGCTTGACATCACTGGAGACTCCATGATAAGTAGGCGAAGTGATCAAGAGGGCACCGATCTTAGCATGTTCATCTTGCCGCCTGACATCTACAAAAGCTTTCTCTACATCCTCAGGGTCGATTCCATGCGCAATATCCCATTCCAAGTCATAACCCGGCATCACATACAGAGGCTTTGCACCAGAGAGAACCAAACCTGAAAACGCAGAAAAGTGGCAATTTCGAGCGAGGATAAGAGTATGACCTGGGGGGCAAGTGGCCATGATAGCAGCCTGGATACCACAGGTAGAGCCATTGACAAGGAAGAAGGTGGAATCGGCACCAAATACGGAAGCAGCGCAGGATTGCGCTTGAGAAATGACACCTTCAGGAGCAAAGAGATTGTCAAGTTCAGGTAGCTCAGGGAGATCGTGGGTAAATGGCGCAAGGCCCAACAAACGAGCAAGACTAGGAGGGGCGGCATTCCCTCTTCTGTGACCTGGGAAATGGAAGGATGCAACACCCTCTTGCGATGCACAGGCTGCCAGAGTGTCCACCAAAGGCACCATGCCTCCAGTGCTGACAGAGGCCGAAGTAGGTGCACAACGAGACAGGCCGATTTCCCTCTTCAAGCTAAGAGGAGATAGGGACGCACAATATCCATTCCTTGCTTCAGCAATAGCGCACGCAATGGGGGCGGGATTCGGATGATGCAGGAAAGCCCCCTGCAGCCTCATCGTGCCCGGCTGAAGAGTTTGACCTCTACAACGTCGCCCAAGCTTATAAATATATATAGAGAGATACTGAGGGCACATACATGTTTTTTCCCAGTGACCGGATTACATTTTTTGGATCACCGACGGAGCATTAGGGTATATGTATGGTAAGTCAAGTCAACTCCGATCCCCGTAAATATGGGCACATGCATGATGATCACCTGTTTTCGGATGATGGAAGTTAAGGCAATAAATTCAAAGCTTACAAAGGTTCTATTTGTAGCATTACCCCAAAGCTCAACCAAAGGTGGAAACTCAATTGATCTCCTCACCAGTGGAGGTACAGATTCAACTCTCTTTGAGCCGTCCCTTTTAATATAAAGCATTATTATCTTATGTGGATGATATTATACAATGGAATCTGGACAGGCAGTAGGGCTAAACAGAATAATACCAGTATGGAGAATGCACATTTTGTAGTAGGGAAGAAGATTTGACCCATTTATTTGTCAGATGTAGTCATGCCAAGAAAGAAATTTTGGGAGATTCTTGATCCTTATTTGAGGTTTAAAAACATTCCTTGTCTGGACTACAACAACATTATCATTGGCTGTTGTAATAGGATGGACCTGGCTCTCTGGCAAATTTGGAGCGGGATCATTCCTTGGAATGTATGGACCAATAGGAACCAGTATATCTTCAAAGAAGGACTTCTTTTACCCCATGCTCAATTCCATGTTTCAATTTGGTTAGAACGGATTATTTTCTATTCAACACGGTCCTAAAAATAGTCATTCTGTTATCAGGAACTTTCTCCCAAACATGGAGGAATAAATTATTATCTTTGTACTCCGAGGAAAAATTTATTATGGTCTTTAGTATTGACTCTTTTTCCTAGACTTAGCATAATTTTGGCCCTCTTAGGTGGCCTGTTGTAATGTCCTTTTGTGCTGACTCATTTAGCCTTCTCTATATTGTCCCTTGGGATCTTGTTTCTGTGTACGAGATGTAATTCTCCATTATTTTTATTTTATTTCTTGTTTGTATTAAAAAAATATATATGAATTCAGCCCATTCATTTAATAATCAAAATTATATCGAATTTAATGTGTTATGCGGAAGTAGGCATTCGTTTTGCTTCATTTGGTTACGTTATAGGTATAGATATAAGCTTTTATCCATTGATGTTCTTCAAAAAATATGTCAATGCTGAAACTTTAAAAGAAAAAAAAAATTGTAGGAATGATCGAACATGAAAAAGATTAACAAAGAAAACCTGTAGGAAAAGGAACGTGTAGGAATGAAAGTTGAACGCTCATAATGAATTTTCACTATAGAAAAGGAGAAAATGATTTTAACGTGGCTTGGCTCACTATAGAAAAAGGAGAGCCACAGCTAAAAAGAAAATACATGGAGATCTACAAAGGATGGTGGCAAAGAGGGTCGACGTTGATCTCGCGACGGATAGCTATGGTTCTTGTCATTTCAAAATACTGCCTCACCCGTGCTCCAAATCTTTCAATGTTCTCATGTTTCTCTTTACGCATCGGGTGACCAAACAAAAAAAAATAGGATGGTAATAGCCCACTCACATCACCTTATGTCTTACAATATATGTCAGCATGAGATATTTCCACATTGGCAAAGAGGTAGCTTTATCACCTAACTTTGGGTTGCCAGACCCTCATGTGCCCCCTGTAAGAGAGAGAGAGAGAGAGAGAGAGAGGTCTCAGTTCACACTAAGGGAATACATTGAGTAAGGAGGTGGAACCAAGGATAGAAAATAGTGAGCTTCCACTTGAGAACTAGAAAAAAGTACATTGGCCTCCCACTAATTTAATTACACTTAAAAATAGAATAGTGTTATTTCAATTTTGTGCCTTTTTGGAGGTGGCAGAGTCAACAGATAAAATTATTATTTTATAATTTTTTTTTAATTAGTCTTTTGTCGTGGGCTATATTGTTGGAGTCAAGGAGAAGCTTGGAGCACAACACACAATACTGAATGCATTACCAAGAGAATGTACAAAGATTGGTAACTTGTTAGGTTATAGGCATATATATAGACGGGGAAAAAACTCCTAAAGAGGGGAAAAAAAATTGCCCAGATGGTCCTAGTGTGTTCACACACATTAGTACTGAAATATATCAACAAATCCCCCTTGGGAATGATGCGGTGAACAAGGAGCTGACACTCATGTATAAGGAAGTGCCAAGCTATGTGGAATCAATCCACAAAAGGAAGTAAGCCCAAAGCTTTGTAGAAAGCTTCAAACGTCTCCCTAGACAGAGTCTTTGTGAAAAGGCCTACAACATTCTCTTGTGTAGGAACATATGCCAAACTAATCTCTCCAACAGAGAATCTCTTCCTGACATAATGATAGTGCACCTCAATGTTCTTAGTGCGAGCATGGAACACAGGGTTCCTCGCAACTCCCAATGTGCTTGAACTGTTAGTGAAGGTGGTTGTGCCAGAAGATTGACCAACACCCAAATTAGCCATAAGGCATCTGAGCCACACACACTCAACAATCGTTGTGAAAGCTGCCCTATACTCAGCCTCATGACTAGAAGTGGCCACAGTAGGTTTCTTCTTGCTCAACCAAGATGTGCATGAGCTACCAAGCATGAAGCAAAAACCACTCATGGACACATGAGTGTCATAGCAACCAACCTAGTCAAAGTAAAAAAAAACATGTAAATGTGGCGGTAGTGATCCCCCCGTTTGATAAAACAATCCAAGTGGTCGATTACCACTCAATTAGTGAAAGATGTGTGTAAGCACCTACCAATGCTTGGCACCTAGGCAATGCATAAACCTACTCATCTGTGAGACAACAAACTAAATATTGAAGTATTTTAATGGCGATGCACCACAGTGCACTCTCCTTCACGAGAGCTCCATGAAAATATCCTCGAAGTAGAAAACCAAAATCCAAGCACTGCCCACTGTACTTTGCAGAGAGGCTGCAAAATATGCAGACAAACATAATACACAAGGAGCACAAACACAGACTTCATAGGTGTTACAAATGCGGTCGAACTTATAGTCTGTGGCTGACCAGACCACTATATGTTTTATTAAAGAACATATACAAAGAAGTTTCTGGTGGCCATTCGGCCTTTCACATGGACACTAACGATAACAATCTCCCACGAAAGGCCAATATGGCCAAAGTAACTATGGGACAAAAATAAAGAATGATAAAGAATACCATAGTATAAGTATACAAAGTATACCTCCCACCTCATGGGCATGTTACACAGTATACAAGTGATTGTGTAAGATCATGAATCAAGTAACCCCCATCAAGTGGCAATAGTGTCAAAAGCTATCCTGTGGTAGAGCTTTAGTCAAAGCATCTGCAACATTATCTTGAGTGTGAACCTTCTCAAGAACAATGTGCTCAGTGGCTAAGAAATCTCTAATGAAGTGATACCTCACCTCAATGTGCTTGGTCTTTGCATGATAGACCAGATTCTTAGCCAAAGCAATGGCACTCTGACTGTCATTGAGCAAACAAGGTACATGTTGAGGTAAATCCATATCACAAGCAAGATGAGAAAGCCACAATGATTCCTTACATGCCTCACTTGCTGCAACATACTCTGTTTCTGTGATGGAAACAACTGTACATTCTTGAAGATGAGATCTCCAAGAGATAGCACCAAGAATGGATGTTTTCCTTCCACCTAAGCATATACAGTTGTCTTTAGTGCCACTCAGATATCTCAAAATCATCTTGACCACTTCCCAATGTTTCTTGCTAGGATTAGACATATATCTGCTCACAACTCCCACTGCAAATGCAATGTCTCATCTCATAGCTACCATAGCATACATGCGACTACCAATAGTAGATTGAAAGGGAATTTTGTTCATGAATTCCTTTTCCTCATCTGATTTGGGGCAATCATCCTTCGCAGCCAAAGTAGATGGTGTAGGTAATTGTTTAACATGCCCATCAACATTCTGTCCTTTACCTTTAGCATTCTTTAATGCATAACAATCTGTCTTCATATCTTATTCTTCCATAGAGCAAAGTTTATGACATCAAATTTTTGGATCTCAAAATGATATTTGCCCTGCAAGTTATAGCTCCTCCTCGAAACACTAGCACTAGACCTTGATCCACTAGACGTGCTTGAGACCTCTGATGCTATAATGATAGACAACTGAATAGAATGATAATGGAGCTAGAAGAGTCCAAACACCACTAAGGCTCAAAGAAGGATGACCAAGTGTCAGATTGTGGGAGAGAATTCAACAATCTTCCCAGATAAATGAATTAATGAACAGTAATGACTCACTAGAAGGATTATGTGAGAATAAATGTGCTCATACCAATAAGTGTATCAAGGAGTAAATCGGCCATTGTATAGTTGACAAAGCCAAAAAATCTGGGAAAATTTCACCAGAGTTTCCTCTACAAAATGAGCATATGAATAGTGTCAAAATCTCATAAAACTGCAAGTAATAACATGTTTACTTGCATAGTGAATCACTGACTCCACTACATATAATCAATTACATGAAAGAAGCCAACTAGGCTTATCGAGCACCTATGAACAACTATCATACATCTCCTATGGCGAGGATAGGCATGGCTTCCCCCTGCATCACTGAAGAGACCCCGACATCTGGGTGTCTCCTAGTTAAGAAAACCTCACCACGACCCTCTTTATCAAACGTAAAAGGCTTTATGCAAAAACGTAATCGCTATATCAATGACCACATGGACATACATAAGCAGTATCCACAGAAGTGTACATAGTGTATATGTGCTCAATATATGTAGTAAAATGACACTGAAAGGCTGAATGCACAACCCAAAAACTAGCCAACAACAGCTTCAAGTGTCTTTCAATTCTATTGTTTAGGTTCAAAAACCTGCATAGATTTGTAGTGGCTACTTCCACCACAACTAAAAACCTTTCAAGCAACCTATAGTTTTATGAGTGTGGCTAAAACCATAGCCCCAAAGGTGAATACTTGTTTTCAGAGAAGTACAAAGAACACTCTTCTTGATGTTCTTGAACTTGTGTGAAGAGACCTATGCATGAAAGTACTCCAAAATTGCTCCAAAAATCACCCCAAAAATGCTTCAAAAAATAGGATTTGAAAGCAAAGAATGAAGATTTGAGGGATCAAAACATGTTCAAGGTAATGTTAACCTTAGTATTTCCCCTTCTTCGGACACCAAAAGAGTGTAGCTTAGTGGTAAGAGATTTCCACGGTTAAGTGAGCTCCATGGGGGAACAGTACTGCGATGGGTAACCTCTTGAGAAGTACTGGGAACTCTATCTTTCTTGATCATCAAGGTCTTCCTTCATGTGTAACTAACAATGCCAACACTGACTTTGGTGACTCAAATGAAAAGGTATGCCAAGGTCTATGCCTTGGTTGCCGCCTTAGTCGTAAGCCTTGGAGACTTCGAGAAGTACTGGGAAGTATGGGGAACCTCTATCTTCCTTGATCATTGAGGTCCTCCCTCATGCACAACCAACGACACCAATGATGACTCGAATGAGAAGGTATGCCAAGGTCCATGCCTTGGTGGCCGTCTTAGTCGTAAGCCTTGGGTGAGTGGGCAGGTGCTCGCTTCGCTTGCACAAAAAGAACAAAGCTTTTGTGTCGAAATGATCTAATACCAGTGAAGTATTTTGATGGTGATGCACCACAGTGCACTCTCCTTCTTGAGAGCTCCACGATGATATCCTTGGAGTAGAAAACCGAGCTCCAAGCACCATGCATAGTACTCTGCATAGAGGCTACAAATTACACAAACAAACACAGTACATAGGGAGCACAAACACAGACTTCTTAGGTGTTACAAATGCAGTCGAACTTACAGTCTATGGCTGACCAGACCACTATATGTTTTATTAAAGAACCTATACAAAGAAGTGTTCACGGCCATTTTGCCTTTCACATGGACACTAACGGTAACAAATCTTTGGATGAGTAATGCATAAGTAAATCAAGCATCCAACAATGTGCTGAGAGAGAACAACATCAAATGCACGTCCAACATCATGAAGACTCAACCATAGACCTATTTCCATAGGAGTGGCAATAGGTTTGTAGTATTCAAGGCCAAAACACTGCAATAATGTGTCAATGTCTTTTATTTGACAAAAAGCTATTCCACCATCAACTTGCATAAACTGAATGCCCAAATAATGATGCAAGTGCAACAAATCTAACATCTCAAATGAGGCATGCAAATCAGCCTTAAAATCAGCTATGAGGATTAGTGAGCATCATGTCGTCAACATAGACAACAATGATCAGAAGCACATCATTTGCATGCTTAACATATAAGATGCTCTCAGTTGGATTGCTCTCACTTGGATTGCTCTCAAAACCATGTGTAGTCAAGTAGGCATGTATCTTTTCATACCAAGCATGTGGTGCTTGCTTCAAACCATATAATGCCTTTTTTAACCTGCACAGTTTGTTTTCATGCCCTTTTTGCACAATACCATGGGGCTAAAAAACATACACTTTGTCTTGCAAGTCACCATTGATAAATGCAGTTTAATGTCCAACTGTGTACATTCCAACCATGATGAGCTGAAAGTGCACATATGCTATGAACAAACATTCATTCAGCATGTAGGAGCAAAATTCTCATCGAAATCAATGCCTCTTTCTTGAGCATAACCTTTTGCAACAAGCCTAGCCTTATACCTATCAACTCTTCCATCAGGGTTACACTTTAGGTTCTATACCCACTTAGTGCCAATGGCCTTACCAACGGGAAAGTCACATAAATATGAGGTACCATTCTTCATAATAGCATCATATTCAGATTGCATAGAAGCCATCCAATTTTTTGAATTTTGTGCTTCATCAAACGAAGCAGGCTCATTCTCATCACAAAGACTAGAGGCAGACATAGCATCGCAATTTGATGCAAAAGAAGCACTATTAAAGCATGAATGAGTGTGATATGACAGAGATACAACTAATTTGCTATCTTGCAAAGTTTACACCAAACATTTAGGCAGATTTTTTGCCTTCTCTATATCAGACCTCTCATCAAAAAGTGCATCGTGTAAATCTACATTAGAAACGGAATGATTTGCATCATCATGTGAAACCTGCAACGGTTGAGAAATGCCTCATTTGGACCAGCACTAAAGTGTCCACCTATAAAAAGAGTCATCAAAGTGTAATACACATCCTTGGAGCTAACTGATGTCTCCTTAGGACATGAAAGTAATGCTTGAATTGCATCTTCCACAAAAACAACATCATGGTAAACCAAAATGCATTTAATCTATGGATGATACAAATGATAGCTTTTGCTTTCAGAATTGTACCCAACAAAAATACATTTCACTGCTTTATCATCCAATTTTTTGTGTTGTTGTTCAGGCACTAATGCATATGCCAAACAATCAAAGACACACAGATGAGTGAGAGATTGCTTGCGACCATGCCAAGCCTCATATGGAGTGGTAGACTGCAATGCATTAGTGGGACACCTATTAAGTATATATGTTGCATACATAACAACTTCAAGCCAAAAACTATATGGTAAAGCCTGACTCTTGACCATACACCTCACCATCTCCATGAGTGACCTATTCTTCTTTTTTGCAACTCCATTCTAGTGAGGTTTATATGGCACTGTACAGTGATGTTTTATCCCATGTTCAGCAAGAAATGCATTAAAATCAAAAGACATATACCTCCCCCCTCGATCAAAATGGAGGGTGCCCATTTTACATGCTGATAGATTTTTAGCCAAAACTAGAAACTGTTTGAAGCACATAAACACTTCAGACTTTGTTTTCAATGGATATACCCACACATGTGTGGTGAAATCATCAATGAAAGTCACGAAGTAAAGGTAGTTCCCAAAAGAAGATGTTTGCATAGGACCACAAACATCATTGTGAACAAGTTGCAATTTTTGAGCAGCTCATATTGAACCATCTTTTGGGAAGGAGGAACACTACATTTTGTCAAAAATATAACCTTCACAGACATGTTTACCAAGTGCCTCAAGTTTGGATAGAGAGGACATCATTTCAAACTTCCATAGATGTAGCAAACTAGCAAAATTCATATGGCCAAAGCATGCATGCCAAACCTTTGCATCTGACAGAGCCTAAGAATCTTGAACTACACAAGCTGAATCATTCACATATTTTGCATAATCTATTAGCTTATATAGCCCACAACATAAAATGCCAGAAGTGATAATGACCTGCCATTCGACAGATCATGAACTGTACATTTATCATCAACAAATTTCACAACCAAGCCAATCTAAGCTAATGCCAAAACTAATAATAGATTTTTTCTTGATCCTTGGCACAAATAAATCATCCAAAAATGTAAAAGAACTACCACAACAATAGTCAAAATCATCTTACCAACTCCCATGATAGGATAAGAGGAGTTTCTGGTGCATGTGATAGTATTTCCTTTTCAACACCCTATGCAATGTTCCACAATCCTTTTGCAACCAATACATGACACATCATATAGGCCCATAATGGGTAATTGGTACCATCCAACTTATCCTCAATAACCAACATATGGAATACATCATTGCTTTAAGTCATGGCCTCTGAATAAAATACCTTAATGTAGAAAACTGAATATACCTCAAAAAGTTTAATAGAACTACCCTGTTGAGTTCTACTAAACCTATAACAAACTTTGAGGAGCTTATATTGGCAAATTGAAACCTATACATATGTTTGGCACAAAAAGAAAAAGTTACCTGCACATGCACTGTGATAATGTGTTTGGAGGTCAAAATGAGATCAGATTGCATTTTTGAACCACAAAGCAAAGCCCTTTTGAACTCCTAATTGACCTGAGTATGCTCACAAATTTTCATGTGATTCTCAAACTGTGATTAGAGGGGTGTCGATGACACCCTAGATGAAGCGAAAACCTACTCTGATACCAATTGTTGGAGTTTGAAGTCTGGGGGAGGATGCAAATAGCACAAGGAAGAAGAAGAAGCTTGGATCACAACACAATACTGAACGTATTACCAAGTGAATGTATAAATATTAGTAACCCATTAGGGTTACAAGCATATATACAAGACCGGGTAAAAAAACCTCCTTAAGAGGGAAAAAATGCCCCGACCATCCTACTGTGTTCACGCACATCACTACTGAAATATATCAACATGTATAAGATCATAGAATATGTGAAATTTGTGAATGATACAACATGTGTGGTCCAAGATTCTCAAGCTATCTCAGATGCAAAGCTTTGGCATGCACACATTGGTCATTTGAATTATGCTAGTTTGCTATGCAATCTGAAATGGTGTCCGCTCCACCCAAACTTGAGGACCCTGTAAACATGTTTGTGAAGGATGTATTTTAGGCAAAATGCAGCATTTTTTCCCAAAAGATGCTTCAGTTAGAGCTACTCATAAATTATAGCTTATTCATAGTGATGTCTATGCTCCTATGTAGACACCTTCTTTTGCAAACTACTTTTACTTTATGATTTTCATTTATGATCTCTCTAGGCATGCATGGGTGTATCCATTAAAAGAAAATCTTGAAGTGTTAATGTGCGTCAAATAATTTTTGGTTATGGTTGAAAATCTGTCAGCATGTAGATTAGGCACCCTCCGTTTTGATCAGGGGGGATACATGTGTTTTGATTTTAATGCACTTTTGGCTGATCATGGGATTAAAAATCAATGTATAGTGCCATATACACCTCAAAAAAATAGAGTTGTTGAAAGGAAGAATAAGTTTCTCATGGAGATAGCGAGGTGTATGGTCGAAAGTCATGCTTTACCACATAGCTTTTGGCTGAAGGCTGTTATGTGTGTAGCATATGTACTTAATAGGTATCCCACCAAAGCACTTCAACCTGTCACTCCATATGAGATTTTTTATGGTTGTGAGGTTGAGTATAGGGCATCTTTCATAGTGACTATTGAGTGTGTATGGCTCAGATCCCTTTGGCTAATTTGGGTGTTGGTCAATCTTTTGCCACCACCATCTTCACTAATAGTCAGAGTGCATTGGTAGTTGCGAGGAACCCTATGTTCCATGCTCACACAAAGCACATTGAGGTGCATTATCATTTTGTCAAGGAGAGGTTCTTTGTTGGAGAGAATAGTTTGGCATATGTGCCTACATAGGATAACATTGCAGAACTTTTCACAAAGGCTCTACCTAGGGAGAAGTTTGAAGCTTTCCACAAAGCTTTGGGCTTACTTCCTTTTGTGTATTGATGTCTTTCCACATAGCTTGGAAATTCGTTATACATGAGTGCCAACTTCTTGTTCACCACATCACTCCCACGGGGGATTCATTGATATATTTAGGTAGTGATGTGTCTAACACACTTATGACTATGGGGGTACTTTTTTCCCTCTTTAGGAGGATCCTCCCCCCCCCCCCCCCCCCAAATTGTATATAGGCCTATAACCCTAACATGTTACTAATCTTTGTACATTCACTTGGTAATCCATTAAATGTTGTGTTGTGCTTCAAGCTTCTTCTTCTTCCTTGTGCTCTTCACATGCTTTTGTAGAACTCAAACTCCAACAATTCTTTGGAGGCCCTCAAGATCACATCCATCTTTGATAGATGGAATTTGAAGGAGGTTTGGTATGACAAACTTGCCTTAGATGACAACTCACACAACAATTAGGTGTACTTTTTATGAATGACACAAGTTTTGGAGCATGCTTTGTGCTAAGTTCAAAGAGCATCTTTATCGGGGAAGATGAGACTTGTAAGTACTAATTAGAGAGGACTCCATTTGTTATGAAGGTTTCCCATTGGTGAGACATTATTGGAGAGGCTAAGTTATATGCTCTATTGGATGCCTATCTTGCAGCTTTGACACAAGTGATATGTGAACATAATCAAGTAGTCATTTAGATACTTCACAAAGCATTGGAGGTTGACGCTTTTAGCAAATTCATCCAACCATATTATTTAATCCATTCCAATAGTATAATTCATACTTTTGGATTCATTTTGCAACCTGTTCGAATGGTAATTATATTTTTTATGACATGTTTCTTTCAAGACCCATAATGGGATTCCATGGAAGATGACATTTGCATAAAATATTGGTCAAGATGATGATAACTTTGGTAGAAGGGCTACTTCAATCAAGAGTTCCTGCCTAGTTTCATAGTGAAGAGGTTGAATGCTATAGAGACCATCAATCATTGGAGAGGAATCAAAGGTATCCCAAAGTGGGAAAATGTGTCTAACGACAAAAGAGAGAAGATGTCAAGTGGTATGTCATCATCTACAACTCGGAATCAAGGCAGTTTGTCAGCAGGAGTAGGTGGAGCATAGATAGGAGTAGTAATGATGCCGATCATCCCAACATTGCGGATACGACCACCTGCCTTCACGAAAGGTAAACTTGATGGTACAAACTACACCTTGTGGAAGTTTAAAATCACTTCTATCCTTGATTCATATGAGCTTTTGGAGACTCTTCTTGGGACTGATCATGATCCCCAAGAAACACCTGATCCAAATAATCCTAGTCGAATGATTCCTCCTGATGCTGATCTTCTACGCGCTTGAAAACGTAGAAAGGCAGATGCACTATATGCTCTAGTTACAAGTACTTTTGATAGTGTTCTGACTCTCATTCAACATACTACCAAGGCATGTGAAGCGTGGAACATATTGAGAAATCAATATGAAACTCGTCATCAGACACAGATTCAAAACTTGGAGAATCAGCTAGCAACAGAAAGGTTTGTTGATGGGGAGACTACACAGGTGTTTATCACTTGCATAAAAAATTTATGAGATCAAATGGCACGAGTAGGTGTACAAAAGTCAAATGAGGAGCTCACTTGACATTGTCTTCGAATCTGTCCACCTAAGTTTGATGCTTTAATAACTTATCTTAATACTCAAATCAGACCTCAACCACTAACTTTTGAAGAATTCAGTGTCTTATGCATGGAGGAGGAGCTACGGCTCAAGAAAAGGAGTGGTGGCCGCAAAGGAGATGTTACATTCATAGCAGATGCCAAAGGAGGCAAAGTAGGCTCTTCAAAAGATGGAGACAAAAAGAAAAATGAAAAAAAGAAGTTCAAGGGAGAATGTTTCCAGTGCAAGATGAAAGGACACAAAATCAAAGACTATTGCATCAAGGAGGTAGAAGAAAAGAATGGCTCTTCAAAAGGTGGCAAGGGCAAGGAGTCTGCCAACACAGTAGAAATAGAGCTTGAGTTATTTGTTAGGATAGAGGAGATATGCTCATCGGTTGAAGATTCAAGAATAGATGACTCATGGGTGTTGGAAAGTGGTGCATCTCATCACATGATGAGCAAAAAAGACCTTTAGAGTTCCTTACAACCTCTAAAGGAACCCATCACACTAAAGGTAGGCAAGAATGCAAGATGTCCTACAGGGGGTGAAGGTACAGTTTCTTTCATTAACTCTAATGGGGATGTCAGAAAGCTTTCAAATGTGTTGTATGTTCCACAAATCAAACAAATCTACTTTCCATAGCTTTTATAACTATTCAAGGTTTTCAAGTATCTTTCAGTAAGATAGGGGCTAAGATTAAGTACAGTAATAACATTTTTGGGATCAACATAAGGAGGAACAACTTGTATGAGTTGTGTGCTCTTACAACCACTAAATATGGGCACAAGTAAGCTTTGGCATGAGAGATTTGGCCACATTGGATACCCTGTACTGAAGGAGATGCATCACAGGGGTATGGTTGCACACCTACCATCGATTGCACAAATGAAGGAACCATGTGAAGCTTGCATGATGGGCAAGCAATAGAGGAAGGCGTTTCCACAAGAAAGCAAGAACAAAGCTAGCTATCCTCTAGAGTTGGTGCACACTGACTTGTGTGGAAAAATGCCTACACAGGCCTTCGGTAGATCTTCCTATATCATGTTACTTATCAAAGACTATAGCAAGAAGTTGTGGGTGTACTTCCTTTGAGATAAGTCTCAAGCTTTTGGTAAGTTTAAAGAATGGCTTCAGCTTGTTGAAAGTGAAACAGGGAAGAAGATGAAGAAATTCAGGATAGATGGTGGTGGTGAGTTCACATCAACAGATTTTGAAGATTTTTGCAAGAGTAAAGGAATCAAGCATCAACTCAGAGTGGCACAAAGTCCTCAATAGAACGGTGTTGTAGAACATCAGAATCGGATAATCATGGAGATGGAAAGGTGCATGTTGAAGGGAAGGGGTTTGCCTAATCAATTTTGGGTAGAGACTATCAACACTGCTGTCTACATCTTGAATCGAAGCTACACCAAGGCACTTGATGGAAAGACTCCAGAAGAATCCTACACTCGTAAAAAGCCTTCTGTTTCACATTTCAAAGTATTTGGAACTGAATGTTATGTACATGTTCTAGATAGGGAGAGAAACAAGCTTCAACTAAAAAGCATCAAATGTATCTTCTTAGGATACAACAAAGATAAGAAGGCTTATAAGCTTTATGACCCTGAGGCTAAGAAGATCTTGGTGAGTCGTGATGTGGTGTTTAAGGAGGAGTAGTCACGTGCACTGGAGGAGGAAAAGAGAGCTTCCACTTTATCATCAGGAGAAGGGGCAATCCACTATGAGCCTGGCCCAAGAGCTATCCCTTCTACACAAGAGAAGGAAGCATCATCTTTAGATGATGAGTCTGAAATTCACCAACCCATCATTACCCAAGTGGAAAAGCCATTGCCATGTTGGGTGAGGCAACTCTATGATTCTGCAAACCCCATCCCATAGTCACTAGAATAGGTTGCAGATGGACCAAGGCAATCACAGAGAATAGAGGAATAGAGATGAGCAAGCACCCATATTGTAAGGATAGCCGTGATGGCTGATCTCATTCAAGAAGAAGCAAAGGAACCAACCAATGTGGAAGAGGAACTCCACGATCTGAATTGGAGGGCTGCCATGCAAACAAAATACAACAATATAATGAAGAATGGAACTTGGGAGCTAGTGGATTGACCCCCTAAGTGTAAAGTCATTGGCATCAAGTGGGTCTGGAAGCTAAAGTACAAGGGTGATGGTACTCTAGAAAAGTACAAAGCAAGACTTGTTGCACAAGGCTATTCACAAGTTGAAGGAATTGACTTTTGTGAATAATTTGCCCTAAATGTAAGGATGACTACTATCCAAGTAGTACTAGCTATGGTTTCACATAAGCATTGGCCAATCTATCACATAGATGTCAAATCAGCATTCCTAAATGGAGACCTCAAGGAGGAGGTATATGTGTCTCAACCACCATAGTTTGCAGCTCCCCAATCAGAGAACAAGGTATGTAAGCTAAAGAAGGCATTATATGGGCTGAAACAGGCACCTAGAGCATGCTACCGGTGGATAGATAAGTGTCTCTTGGATTCAAGTTTCAAAAGATGTGCTTCGGATGCTAACTTGTATGTTCTAAAGGGAGGAGGGAAGACAATTGTGCTTGTACTCTATGTAGATGACCTTGTGATTACAGGAAATGATGATGCTCTTCTTCAACAAATGAAAGATGCTCTGAGTTTAGAATTTGAAATGACAAACTTGGGCTTAAGGTATTATTGCTTAGCTCTTGAAGATTGGCAAGAACTAGGGAAGATTTTCATCTCTAAACAAAATTATGCGACAGATATTGAAGGAATCCAACATGGAGGATTGCAAGGAAATTTCTACACCTATGGAGGTCAACACAAAGTTATCTATTGAAGATCCTTCACCTCCAATGAATATTGGAAGATACAGGAAATTAGTTGGAAGTCTCATCCACTTGTGCAATTACAAGCTAGATATCTTTTTTGATGTTGGAGTAGTAAGCAAGTTCTCTAATAAACCTTGCCAAAATCATTGGAAGGCAAGCATGCACATACTTAGGTATGTGAAAGGAACCACTAATTATGGTATTCTTTATGAAGAAGGATCATCTCTGGTTGGATATTGTGACTTAGATTGGGAAAGAGATATTCATACCCTAAAATTAGTTTTTGAATATTCTTTAGGACCAGGGATTTTCTCTTGGAGTAGTAAGAAGCAACCGACTGTAGCATTATCTTCTACTAAAGTTGAGTACAAAGCTGCATGTGTTGTAGCATGTGAAGCAGTATGATTGAGGAGGATCCTATGGCACATAGGAATACAAGGATAGGAGGCTATAGAGTTGGTGTGATAACCAAAGTTGCATGGCCATCACCAAGAATCTTGTTTTCCATGCACGTACCAAGCACATAGAAATTCAGTTTCACTATGTGCATGAGTTGATTGAGGTCAGTGTCATGGAGATAAGCTATTGTCCTTCTAAAGAAATTGGAGCAGACATCTTCACCAAGGCTCTTGGGAAAGAACAAATTCTTTGACACTTTCCAAAGCTTGGGATTGGACCAAGGAGGTAGTTCATCGTAGGGTGGACATTGGGGGGGGGGGGGGTGTTAGATATGCTCAATACTCCACCCTCATGTGACCACAAATGATCCATGGTGCTTGTTGGGGGATTCTTGGACAAGAAGGGATTTGAGTGTTTGTAGGAGAAAAGGAAAAGGAAAGAAGAGAAAATACACACTGGAAGCCTCTTCCGATTGATTATAATAAGACAATTACAATGGGGATGCACAATACACTGAAATGCTTCTGTGCAAAAATCCCACAGAGTGCTCAAGTACAAAATACCAAATACCCAAAGTCTTGTGAAGTCTTGTTGCTGCTAGACTCCTCTACACCAAACCTCCACCTTCTCCAAGCATGCACTTGTCCACACCTTGCACCAAGCTTCCAATAAGGAGGAGGGCTGGACACCTTCTGTCGGCACGCGCACATTGCAATGAGACCTTGGGATCCTTGGGGGACTAGCTTAGCACTCTCTGGACACTTCCTTAGTCACTCTTCATGCACACCTTGCACTTCACTTCTCTGCGTCGCACACTAGTGACTCTTGCACTTCTCTCTCTTGCTTTTCTTAGACTATGCTCACACTTGCTTACTCTTAGGATAGTCCAAGAATAGTCCTTGCCTTGATTTGACTGTTTCGATTCACGTACGCTCCTCTGCAAGAGTATCTTGGTGCTCACTTTGATGTTCCAAGATTGTCTTTACAAGTGGGCAGCCAACGACTCCGTGTTTTATCCTGTAGTGACTTTAGTCTAAAACAAAACTTTTAATTGGGGGGACATACTTTCACTTCTGCGTACATTGCCGCTTCACATACCTTCACATTTTCCTTTTAACTCTTCAAAAGTGCACACAAGGGATGGTTCACCTGAACCTTCCAAAACACCTTAAGAACACTTTGAACCTTAGGGAAATTAGAGAATTACCTCTGCAACCTACAACCCACTTTCTCCAGTTTACCCTTTGTGGACCATTAATTGTGCACTACCTGTGCACTTTGACACATGCACTTTAGCACTTTGACTTTGCACCTGTTGACTTTGACCTTGACTTTGATGAGTTTGACTTTGACCCTTTGACTTTGATTGTAGTTGACTTTGACTACTGTTGACTTTGACCAATATGACTTTTATGGGCTCAACAGTTGCCCACCACCTAATGTGCCCTCCGTCCCGAAGAGCTACAGCCAAAACTCTGAGCATATAGGACACCATGATTATAGAGCTACAAAATCGTGAAGAGGACACCTGAGCAACAACCAATTCCACCAAAAGCAGGATAGAACAAGCACAAGAGAAGAACCGAAAGTTGGATTTTGCCATGGAAAAGCAAAGGGGGGCAATGGGAGGGTAGAAAGGAGGTGGAGGGGAGGGCTGAGGGGCGGAGATGGAAGGGGTTGGGAGGGTTAAGGATGTGGTTGGGCAGATTGGTAAAGGGAGAGATTGGGGGTATGATCATGGGGTCTGGAGAGGGTAAAAATGATCAAATAGTAGAGCTACAGAGGGTGCATATGGGAAATTATGAAACATAAGGTAAGACAAGGTGAGAATAGACCATGTGGCCAATGTGGGGAAATAAAACCATGTGATAAATGTGCTCAAAACATGTGGGTTTTGACCAAAAGTCAGAGAAACATGTGGATTTTGGAAAAATTAAGTCAAAAAATGAATCTAGAGGTGCCAAAATACATGAAAATGACTCCAAATTTGAAAAAAATGGCCATTCGAGTCACGATCCAAAGCCAAAAGGGTTGAGCCAAAATAATAATAATAATAATAATAATATATATATATATATATATATATATATATATATATATATATATATATATATATATATATATATATATATATATATATATATATATATATATATATATATATATATATATATATATATAATTTATTTTTTTTATTATTTTTTTTCATCATCATTTTTTTTGAAAATGCATCCGCGTTGCCAGGCTCAACTATAGAAAAAAAATAAACTAAATAAAATAAAATAATAAAAAATAAAATTAATAAAATTAAAATTAAAATAAAATAAAATAAAAAATAAGTATTAAAAATAAAAAATAAAAAATAAAAAATAAAGGGGGGGGTGGGAAGGGGGGGCGGGGTGGGGGGTGTGCTAGAACCGGGGTGGAGGGGGGGGGGGGAGGGGTGTGTCAGAACCGGGGGGGGGGGGGGGGGGGGGGTGTCAAAACCGGGGGGGGAGGGGTGTGTCAGAACCGGGGGGGTGTCAAAACCGGGAGGGGGGGGTCAGAACCGGGGGGGAGGGGGGGCGGAGAGAGAGAGAGAGAGGGGCTTGAGAGAGAGAGAGGGTTGATTTTTTTTTTACCCTCAATCCCGAAAAATCCAGGTGGGGGCCCTTTTTTTTTGGGAAAATTATCCAAAAATATAGAAAATTGGAGAAAAAAATGCCAAAAAAAATCCAAAAAAATCTGAAAAAATATTCATAAAATTTTCTACAGGGCTCGGCTCAATTTCCTTACTTAGAACCATAGAGAGCTTCCTTTATTCCTCCTATTTGGCAAGAAAATGACATCGGAAAAGGATAAAAAATGCTAGAAAAATGCTAAAAATACTAGAAAAAATTCCCCAAAATACCTAGAAAGTGTCCTTTTGCAGAGTTTATGGAATGCCTTCTAGGTTGGCTAAAACTCAAGGAACAAGCATGAAATTTATAAAGAAAACTAATAAAACTGAGCAAAATGAAATAAGAAAGCTATGTACAACCTGGACAGATTTTGCAGTTCCAGGTGATCCATACTTCTTCAAGTGTGTTGATGATAGGCCTTGATCCTTGATATGTTGACCAGTGGCAAGGCCTCTCCTTTTAGTGTCTCCAACTCCACAACACCCCAATTCAGCATTGATTTAACTCGATAAGGTCCTTCCCAGTGTGGAAGCCATTTTCCTCTCACTTGTGTTTCAAGATGAGGTCTATGGAGAAGAACTAACATGCCTGGCTCTATGTTGTTGTTCTCCAGATTTCGATCATGTGCCTCCTTCCTCTTCATCTGAGTTTCTAACCATTGTTTTGTTGCTAGTAGACGAATCTCCTCCAGTTTATGCAGTACTCCCAACCTCTGAGAGACACCACAATCCTTCTTTCCCTGCATGAATGCCACTTTGGGGGATCCATGTAAAAATTCAAAGGGCTCAATTGGCAATATGCCATAAACCAGTTGAACTGTAACATACATTCCTTCCTTAACATGGAAATTAATACCTTATTTGTTGACTCAGCCTGTCCATTAGCTCTTGGGTAGTAGGCAAAAGAGGTCCTATGTAGAACTCTATACCTCCTGAAAATTTCCTGCAAGACCTTATTCACAAAATGAGAACCCTGGTCTGTACAAATTTCAAGTGGACATCCAAACCTGCAAATGATGCTACTGTAAATGAAATCAGCCACAGTTTGGGCAGTGCAGTCAGGTGATGCAATAGCTTCAACCCATTTCGTCGCATAGTCTGTGGCTATCAATAAATACTTCTCTCTTTTAGGAATCGACGGAGGGTAGATAGGCCCTACAAAATCTAACCCCCACTTCTCAAACGGTTGCCAAGACGTGGAATAATCAAGGGGTTATGCCTCTGCTTGGTGGGCTTAGGGCCACACCTCTGGCAAACATCACATGCTTTTCCCCAGTCATCAGCATCTTTGAATAATGTAGGCCACCATAAACCAGCATCAAGGATCCTCTGACTCATAATATGCCCTGGAAGGTGCCCACCACCTGTTCCTTCATGTGCAGATTGAAGGACTTCCCTCACTTCTTCTTCTTCCAAGCACTTCCTAAACCTGTCATCCTTTCCCTGTCTATATAATTTATCTTCAATTAAGGTATATGGTCTACTCTTGATTAGCAATCTCTTCCTTTGCACAACACTAGCCTTTTCTGGATACACACCATTTTTAATGAAATTCTTGATATCACAATACCAACCTTGAGCTTGTACAACGAATAGATTAGCATCTAGAAAATCATCATTGATTCCACTAGCTTGATCCATCACATTGATTCTGGATAGGTGATCTGCCACCACATTTTCTTTACCTGGTCTGTGGACTATAGAAAAATCAAACTCTTGGAACAACAATAACCACCTCCATATTCTACCAGTGGCTTGTGGTTTGTTGAGCAAGTATTTTAGTGGTTGGTGATCCGTTATAATAACAAATTTTACTCCCAGTAAGTAATGACGAAATTTTTGGACAACAAAAACCATGGCTAAGGCTTCCCTTTCTGTGGTGTTGTAATTCCTTTCAGCCTTAGTCAAAATTCTACTGGCATATTGAATTGATCTGTCCACCTTAAATTCTTCACTAGGTTGTGTCAGAACTGCCCCTACTGCATAGGCACTAGCATCTACATGTATATGAAAGATTTTTGACCACTCAGGTGTGATCAAAATGGGAGTAGACATTAACCTTGACCGTAATGTTTGATATGCTTTTTCCTCCTCTACTTCCCATTTAAAAGGTATTTCTTTACCTGTAAGTCTAGCCAGTGGTCTGGCTATCTCTGCATACATTTTTATAAACCTTCTGTGGTATCCAGTATGCCCCAAGAAACTCTGAATCTCTTTAGGATATTTAGGTTTAGGCAACTTTAATATGGAAATGATTTTGTCATGATCTGGGGCCATACCTTTAGCCGACACCACATGTTGTTTGGATTGAGCTTTAGCTTAGTCTCCCTGCATCTCTTGAAAACATTCTGCAGCTATCGCAAGTGATGGTCCAAAAAATCTAAAGGAGTCTCCTCGTGAGAACCTGAAAACGAAGAGAAGTCATCCATGAAGATTCTAAGTGATTCCAGCAATAAGGGGCCAAAAATGAGATTGACCGTTCTGTTAAAGGTGGCTGGAGCATTTCTGAGCCCAAATGGCATTTTTACATACACATATGTTCCCCAAGGTGTGATAAAAGCAGTCTTTTCACGATCCTCTAGCTGTATTGATATTTGATTATAGCCACTGAAGCCATCCATAAAGCTATATAATGCATGTTCAGCCACTTCTTCAATGACCTACTTTGCAAATGGCATTGGGAATCCAACTAGGATTGTCACCTTGTTAAGTGCTCTAAAGTCAACGCAAATTCTGATTTTATTAGTATTCTTCTTAGGCACTATGACCATAGGTGAGAGCCACTCTGAGTGTTCCACAGGAATAATGATTCCTGCATCCTCCATCTTCTGTATTTGTACATAAATAGCTTCAGCATATTTTGGGTTGAGTCTATAACTCTTCCCTCGTATTGCTTTGGCTCCCTCATCACTAGAATCTTTTACCTTACCTTTAGCTTTAGTAACTTCCTTATCTGTGGTTGTCATATCCTCCTCTAAGTTGTATTTGAGGGGTGTCTTCCTGCCCCTTCTGTGGTCTGTGATGGGCTCTCCCAATCCATCAACCTGGACTTTTTCCTCATCTTCGTCATAACCTTCAGTCGTGCAAGAATTATTAAGAAAAATTCCAAAACAAGAGGAAGAGTTGCCTGCTTGGAGCCAATTTAGAATATCCTCTTCTTCCTCGAAATCTATTTGGGGTTGATCCTCTGATTCTGGTTCCATGCGAATGCCAACTGTTTGCATCATGCTGGTGTTTCCTTGATTATCGGGGCCCTCTTCTAAATGAATATGTGTTAGATCTTGCCCTTTCTTTTGTACCCACATAGTGTCCTTGCCCCAACCATGAATGACACTTGCATGTCTCAGCCATGGTCTTCCAATTAAGAGGGGAAATCCTCCTTCAACCTGGGGCAATCTTAAAACCACAAAATCTAGAATGAATAGATTACCTTGTACTTCAAGTGGAACTTTTGGGATCACTCCCAAGGGCCTTAATTTGCTCTGATCTGCCAAAGTAACAGTGAAATTTACAGGCCTTGAAGGGTGGAGTCCAATCTTTTCCATTGTATGTTCAAGCATCAAGTTAATGCCAGAACCACCATCCACAATAACTCCTTGAAATTCATGACCTTTGATAGATACTGTTAGTCGAGGACTTTTATAATCTGTAAGGGGTGCTTCCCCTATAATTTTTCCTTTATGTAAAACAATAGTCTTTGCTACCAAACTTGCAGTGGAAGCCTCATCAATTATCTGCAATAGTTCTGACCTGAATTTCCCATCCATCTTTATTAAATAAAAAATACTAACCTCCTTTTTGATGGATTTGAGAAGCTTTGAAGCCTCTAATTCCTTAAGAGCATGGGCTCCAATTGACTTACCAAACTCCTCCTGAGCCCTGTTGAATGCATGCCCAATGGCATCACTGGTACATATGGGATCTTCTTTTTGCCTCGTATCTGCACATGCAGTTCTTTTGTCTTCAGATGTCTCTTTGTCTTTGTTCAATCCATCAATTCTTGGTTGTTGAGCTATATCTACTTGATCCTTTCCTTTATTTCTTGTCTGCATTGTAAAAGATTCTATTTCTTCTAACTGCAGCACCCTGATAGATGGTGATGGCTCATTGACCTGATCTAACATTTCTTCTTTGTGTATAGAAATCATTTGAATATGGGGCCCGGATGAAGAGGCTTGATTCTTAGGACAACAATTTGTATAGTGGTCTCTGGCCTCTGGGCAGTTTCTACAAGGAGGGGCATTTTCTGGTAAAGTGCACCTACTTTGATAGTGCCCACATTCTCCACATCTGAAACAAATGATTGGCCTTCTAGGCCCATTTGCAAGGTTATTCCTCTATCTAGGGTTGTAAGTGTTACCTTGATTGGGTGCAGCCGCCATTACATTTGCTGGTGGTAGGGGTCCTCCTTGTGTCCAATAGGTTGTTGCAGGTATTCCCCTTGATTGGCATTCCTGGGCCTCATGACCAACTTTCCTGCATAATTGGCATGTCACACTTAACAGAGGACACTCACTTACTATATGCCCTTGCTTGCTACACATGGAACACCAAATTCCACTCTTGATGCCACCCCCTTTGAGTTCTTGCAGCTCCTGTTGCAATTGGGCCAATTCCTCTGCTTGGGCTTCCTCCTCCTTTTGGAGCTTTAATGCTTCAATCTCCCTTCTCAACTGAGTAACGGCATTCTCCTCCTCTTTGTGGGGCTTATTCCGTTTTAAGCCCTCCAGATCCTTCCTTAACTGGATTACTGGATCCTCCATTTCTATAGAATATGGTAGTTGAGAAGAAGTTGCTCCATACTGTTGCCTTATCTGTTCCAATCTTGTAGCTGTGTTGATGAATTCCTCTATGGAGGCTGTAGGCAACACTAATTCCTTGATTTTGCATTGGGTGGCCACTAGAAGTGGCTTAACTAACCATTTCTTAACAAAAAAATCATGTGGTGGGTCTAGTAATTTGGCCATTAGTGCCTTAGCCCTAGTCACAAACTCTGGGAACTTTTCACCTAGACCCAATCTCAAATTCTCTAATTCCTCTATGATGATCTCTGCAGTATTTCCATGTTGAAATTGATTTTTGAATGCATCTTTCATTAGGTCCCAAGTTGTAAAATGGTTCTCAGCAAACTGGCTGAACCATTTATCTGCTAATCCTTCTAATGTGGCAGGGAAGAGTATAAAAAAGGCATCCTCCCTACCCATTAAGCCTCTAGTTTTGCATAGTGCCAAAAATCTTCTAATATGTTCGTCCGGATCTTCCTGAGCTAGGCCTTTGAAAGAAGGAAATTTTGTATTTAATCTTGAGAGTAAGGTTTCCAAGTCTACCTGTCCCGCCATGATCCTTACTGATGAAGTTGATGAAAGTGGACTAGAGGATCTTCTAACAACCTTCCTTCTTATTTGCTTGCAGGTGACCCTCAATGTTTGGAACCGAGTTGCGGTCATGGGCTGTTCATAGTCCTCTTAGTATGAGATAATTGATAAGAATATGTACCTCTTAGTCCACTGAAGTAGTACTATCGACACTTGAATATTGCTTCTCCACTGCAATATATCTTCTCCTATGCTCAAATCTCCTTGGAGTCCCACCGTGCGTGCCAAATTTTGTTGGGGGATTCTTGGACAAGAAGGGATTTGAGTGTTTGTAGGAGAAAAGGGAAAGGAAAGAAGAGAAAATACACACTGGAAGCCTCTGCCGATTGATTATAATAAGACAATTACAATGGGGATGCACAATACACTAAAATGCTTTTGTGCAAAAATCCCACAGAGTGCTCAAGTACAAGATACCAAATATCCAAAGTCTTGTGAAGTCTTGTTGCTGCCGGACTCCTCTGCACCAAACCTCCACCTTCTCCAAGCCTGCACTTGTGCACACCTTGCACCAAGCTTCCAATAAGGGGGAGGGCTAGACACCTTCTGTTGGCACGCACACACTGCAGTGAGACCTTGGGATCCTTGGGGGAATAGCTTAGCACTCTCTGCACACTTCCTTAGTCACTCTCCATGCACACCTTGCACTTCACTTCTCTGTGTCGCACACTGGTGACTCTTGCACTTGTCTCTCTTGCTTTTCTTAGACTATGCTCACACTTGCTTACTCTTAGGATAGTCCAAGAATAGTCCTTGCCTTGATTTGAGTGTGTCTCCTCTGCAAGAGTATCTTGGTGCTCACTTTGATGTCCCAAGATTGTCTTTACAAGTGGGCAGCCAACAACTCTCTGTTTTGTCCTGTAGTGACTTTAGTCTAAAACAAAATTTTTAATTGGGGGGATATACTTTCACTTCTGCGTACATTGCCGCTTCACATACCTTCACATTTTCCTTTTAACTCTTCAAAAGTGCACACAATGGAGGGTTCACCTGAACCTTCCAAAACACCTTAAAAACACTTTCAACCTTAAGGAAATTAGAGAATTACCTCTGCAACCTGCAACCCACTTTCTCCAATTTACCCTTTGTGGACCATTAATTGTGCACTACCTGTGCACTTTGACACTTGCACTTTAGCACTTTGACTTTGCACCTGTTGACTTTGACCTTGACTTTGTTGACTTTGACCAGTTTGACTTTGATCCTTTGACTTTGACTATAGTTGACTTTTACTACAATTGAGTTTGACCAATATGACTTTTATGGGCTCAACAGTGCTCTAAGCTGTAAGGCCCCCATTATGAGGAGAAGCCATTATGAGAGCCCGGACATTTGTGGAACCCTAACTTCTAAGTTAGATGAGGTCTATGTGTGGCCGTTGATGGTTATAGATGATCTTTGTGAGCCTAACCATTAGGTTAGGTAGGGCATAAACTTTTGGGCCATTGGGTTGCCATTTAAGGTGAAAATAAAGGCCCCATGGCATCATGCAGTTTCCCCATATAACCTTAATGAGGGGAGTGCAGAGGGGGGGCTTGCCCCCTTCTGTGGGGTCTAGGGGGCCTATCCCCTCGGCCCCTAGGGCCAAGATAGTAGGACTTCTAGTCATAGAGATATTGTCGGATTGTATATTTTGTAGACTATTGTGTATCTCATGACTGCATTTATCTATATTGATTCTCCTTGTAAAACCTATATAACCACAACCCAGGTTGAGCTTTATAGAGCATTGCACACTAGTAAGCCCTTTATCCAGATTCTATCTAGATCGCCATGTAAGCTCCACATTGGGAGTGCCCGTGTGGACAACACCATCATTCTAACTGCATTATGCTTGGCCATATGAGATTTGAATTCTCTATCTCTTAGTCTGCATCTATCTTTGTCTGCATTTTTTTCTCTCAACTTTGTCTACAAGTTTATTCCATTGTGCTGTTATTTTCTTACATGCTCATGGTGTTAGTGAAAAGTGAAGAGGTTAAAAACTATTTTGGACCTTGGTAACAGCTAGCTGTAAGCCGCCGGATTGGCACTTCATATTTTCATAATTCTTGTATTTTCATATCCCGCATGAATTGAAAGGTTTCATATTCCGCACGAACCGAAAGGTCGTTGCGAAGAATTGTAACTACTTATAAAGCAATGAAAAGACGCTCCGGTGAAGACCAGGAGAATCGCCAGACTGTCTGTCTGGGCGATTGCATTCTGTGAAGTCGTCGTAGCGCGGTGTTGAGAATTCTGAGTATTACTGTTCTTGTCTCTGTTTGATTACATTAGCTTGTGTTTGGGCACAATTCCTTTAAGTTAGAGAACGTAAGTCTGTATTACGGTAATGAATAGCTTCGGCGCTGTGTATTGAGAACGTATCAACCGGAGTGTAATCGGTAAGGTTGTGGAAGAACTAGCAATAGTCTGAGTACAGACAGTAAGACTGTGAGAGAACAAACCAGAGGATTGATAGTAATTTGTATGCAGAGTTTTGAGTGTTAAAGTACTACGAAGTAAATTTGTTGATTGGGAAAATTAAGTATAGGGCCTCTGATTAACAGACCCCTTCCACTCCCAAGAACCCGAAAAGAGCTTAAACGCGCCTGTGACGGCAACGCGCGTTTAACACTGGTGCTATCTGTGGGAAGGTGACAACAGAGTGTTGTAAATTGATTGTGGGAAGGTGGCCATGGATTGTGAATCAACAGTAAGGTGAAGTAGTACGCAAGTGTTGCAAAAGGTGATATATGCCGGTTACTCGGTCCGGCGAGTCGTATGCAAAGTACAGGAGAGACCGACAGCCTTGGGAGGTATCAAATTTATTAGGGACATCCTAAGGAGGCAGAAGCACAGATCGGTTAAGTCCAGTCGTCGAAGAAACGAAGCGCGTTAGCAGTGATTCCGGTAGCATTCCGGTGGAACATACTGCAATTCTGGTAGATTCTGGTATAATTTCGGTACAGTCTGTAGAAGGTACAGTAACTTTGGAGTCTACAAGAACACATTGTGCAGTTGACCCGACACCATCTGGTCAGGATTCGAACCTCTCTGAGGATAGAGGTGTGTTATCCAGAGAGACCATTGCTGGTGAAAGAATACCCTGGTTTGGGGAAAGTTCGACTGATTCCGGTGACAATTCGGTCCCAGTTGCAGGGAATTTACAATTTTCCGGTGACAGTGTAATACTTCCTGGTGAATCCTCATTCCGGACACCACTGTTCGGAGTAAGTTTGCCTACGTTTGATAATCAAAGAAGAGGATAAGCTATTCGAATTGGAGATCCGTAAGAGGTTGAGCGCTATTTTCGAACCGAAAGGAGAGCAGACTAACCATACAGACTCTGAAGGACTAGAAACACCTCCTCAGAACTCAGGAGATAGTAACAGTACCACCACTAGCACCATGAGTGGACAACAACAGCAGCAGCAACAACAACAACAACAACAACAGCAACAACAATAGCAGCAACAACAACAGCCACTTCCACCTCGACCGGTTCCAACAGGAGTAACATACACCAAGTTCGGTGGATTTCTAGGTGACGATCCTGATGCCCATGTACGCACCTTTGAAATAAGTTATGCAGTACTAAACCATCCACCCAATCCGGCATACAAGGCCATCGTGTTCCAGTCTACATTAGTCAATGAAGCAGCGAGGTGGTTAACCGAGTATGATATCAATCAGATTACTTGTAGAACAATAGGCAGAAGCTGCACCAGATTATGTAGGAATATGCCACATTATTTAGAACTCATTTGAGACAACTGCCGCCGGCACATGCCAACTTGCCGGATGATGTGATAACTCAGTGGTTTATTAATGGGTTAACTCCACAATTAAGACAAATTATGATCATTCGTTGTGTGGGAGCTATGACACTTGATGCGGTTATTGCAATGGCCCTGCAACTTGAGCATAAGGTGGGAGGATTTACTAAGGATTTGGAGTGGCTGAAAGCCAGTAGAAGCATTGCAGAGGACCCGGCTAAACAGATGTACTGCACTAAATGTAAAAATCCAGGGCATACCAGTGCTACCTGTGACCTTAATCAGATGTATTATGCTATCTGTAATACCACCGGACATTCCATCGAAAATTGTGCGTATAACACCAAAGTGGAGGGACAAGCAACTGTAAATGCCATTATACAAGAACCAAGGAAGCCAGATACTCACTACGTACCATGCAGATGTGAAACAATCAACAGTAAGGATACCAAAATTACTGGGGACAACAGAATACCAACTTCAATGCAAATCGTTGGCAGACAGGTACATCACAAGAAGGTACTTCCTTGCCACCACCTCAATGTCACTTTTGCGGTGAACTTGGCCACATCCGAAGATTCTGCAAGGATGCAGCCGAATATGATCAAAGAAAGAAAGAACGTCAGAATCCAATGACCAATATGGTCTATATCTCACCAGTGGAAACTCAAGCAGCAGTGATTCAAACAAGATCTGGTAAGCAGTTACAACCAGCAACGGAGGTGTTTGAACTTGGCATCCGTGAATAGCAGAGAATGTATAGCAAAGCTAGCCAATGGACCACCAAAGAGCCTACGGTGTTCCCTGATCCAGTTCCGGTGACACGAATTCCCCTGTCAAAGGTGGGAGCACATGAACAAGATTGTACCCCAGTAACAGGAGAATCATCATCGAATCCAGTGAAGAGTGCAATTCCAACAGACCAGGTATGGGATATTCTCTCTAAGGCCTCAATTACACTCCCCTTGGGACAACTACTCGCTTTAGTGCCCGGAGTACGGCAGCCGTTTCAACAACAGGTTAGTCCCATATCTCCCAGTACTCCGGCGATTGCAACAATCCAACCGGAAACTGATTCTACGGTGGATCATTCTGTTCCCTTAATCACGGTCTGGCATAAAAATCACAAGATTACGCAAGTGCTAATTGATGGTGGTTCCGGTGTGAATATAGTAATAGCAGCTCTCTGTAAGAAGTTAGGGTGGACCCAAATCGAGCCTGTTCAATTCTTTGTCAGAATGGCAGATCAATCCCGAGTTCATCGAGTGGGACTCGTAAGAAATATTCCGATCACTTTGCAGGGTACAACGTTTAAAATGACTTTTGTAGTCTTAGAACTACCGGAGTACAGTCTCGATTATAATCTTCTTTTCGGTCGACCATGGTTGAAACAGGCTAAGGTTATACAGGATTGGTCAGCACAAGAACTAACTTTTAAAGATAATCACCGTAAATATGTTATCAAACTTGATGCCATTCAGCCCTATGAACTCCATGCCAGGCCATATGTAGTAGAACCGGTCCACATGTTGGATGGCTTATCTGACGATGAAGAAGAAGCATTTCTGAAACACAATGAAGATCTGATTTCCTTAGGTACTGTAGATCTGCAATCTATCGTAGACACCTGGAGTCCGGCAACCTGTACAGTTGTTCCCATAATCGGAGAGGCAGATACAGATGATACTGATGCTATGGATAAAGCTACTCTGCATCACCTTTTATAGTCAGCTGATGATCCGGTGAAACCTCATCAATTCTATGTCCCAGAAGACCAGTTAGTCACCTATAATTTGGGTAATGATAGTAACCCACGTCATGTTAAGATGAAGGCTGGATTGTCTGAGGAATTTCAAGAAGATTTGATCAGACTCTTGCATGAGTTTTCTGATGTTTTTGCCTCGGATTATCGCGATATGAAAGGTCTGGATCCTCGGATCTATCAACATCGAGTCGTGCTTAAACCAGAAGCAAAGCCAATTAAACAACCCAGTTATCGAATGAATCCCAACTATGCAGCACAGGTCAAAGCAGAACTTGATCGCCTATTAAAGATAGGATTCATTGTACCCATTGAGCACGCTGAATGGATCTCCCCGATCGTGATCGTACCAAAGAAAAACAAGCAGCTCTGAATATGTGTAGATTACCGGAAATTGAATGCAGCCACGGTACCTGATCCATTTCCTCTTCCATTTCTTGACACAATGCTGGACAGAGTGGCTGGGCATGAGATGTATTCATTTCTCGATGGTTATAGTGGTTATAACCAGGTCCGAATGGCTGAGCAAGATATACCAAAAATAGCGTTTATTACGAATTGGGGTGTTTATGCTTGTACAGTCATGTGGTTTGGGTTAAGAAATGCTCCTAACACCTTTCAACGTTGTATGCAAGAAATTTTTTCTCCCTACCTCACCTCTTTTATGCAAGTATACCTAGATGACTTTTCTTTATTTGGTAAGATTGTGGCACACCTGTATCATTTATCGACTCTACTTGAACCTGACCAAATTTGTCTTTGCGGTTTTGTGTGGTAAACTCCTTGGCCATATTATTTCTGCACAAGGCATACAAGTTGATCCAGATAAAGTTGCAGCTGTGTTGGAAGCAGATGTGCCTACTACGCCGAAAGAAGTAATGCGCTTCCTAGGTCAAATCCGGTGGCATGGTCGCCATTTACGGTGGTTAGCTCATCTCGCCACACCACTTAATCGACTCATGACGAGCACTCCACGACAGTTTGAATGGACCCCAGAATGTCAAACTGCCTTTGATCGTTTAAAAGAATTATTGACTCAGGCACCAATTTTGCAAACCCCGGATTGGGAACGCCCGTTCCACGTCTTCGTCGATGCTTCAGACATAGCAATTGGAAGTGTTTTAATGCAGCAATCTGATAAGTGGTTCAGGCCTGTCTATTACGCAAGTCGTCGACTCGCTCCTACTGAAAGGAATTATTTAGTAACTGAAAGAGAATGTCTCGGTTTGATGTATTTTGTAAAGAAATTCCGGCATTATTTGTTAGGCCGAAAATTCACCTTTCATGTCGATCATGCTGCACTAGTATATCTGGTCGGGTAGCAGCATTTAGGTGGTCACTTGGCACGATGGGTTCTATTGTTACAAGAATTTGATTATGAAGTGATTCATCGACCTGGCACGGCACATGCATTAGCAGATTTCCTCTCTCGATTAGATCCCGGTGAAGCTCTGGTGGGCATTGATGACACCACACCAACAATTTACATTACTGAACCAACTAGTGATGAATCTACAGAACCTCCTGTGCCACCTACTTACTATGATCAGTTATTAACCTTTCTTTCTGATGGATGTCTTCCTCCTCAAACTTCTCCTGCTATGCGTCGGAAAATTGCAGTTTATAGTCGCAGATTCCAGTTGATTGTCGGACAGTTGTATTATATGGATCACACTGGGGTTTTGCTTCGTTGTATTCCTCCACATGAAGTAAACTCTGTTATTGCTATGGCACATTCAATACCTTCCAGTGGACATTTTGCAGCAGATTTAATGCACCGAAAAATTCTGCAAAGTGGGCTCTGGTGGCCTACTATGTATAAAGATGACTCAGTTTGTGCAGCAGTGTGACACTTGTCAGCGATCTAGACAACCTTTACAATGGCACTTCTTTCCTCTACAACCTGTATTACCTTTAGAACCTTTTCAAAAATGGGGTCTTGATTTTATTGGACCAATCACACCTCCAACAATCCTTAGCAACAATCGATACATTCTAACATGTACAGATTATGCTACCAGATGGCAGAAGCTTGGGCCTTACGGTCCGCTACAATTGTTGGCAAAATGTCTGATGAAGGACATTTTTCCGTGTTATGGATTACCTCTGGAACTTGTGACAGATTAAGGAACACACTTTGATAATAATTTAATGCGAGCGCTCACACACACTTTTCAGATTCTGCATAAATTTAGTTTACTATACTATCCTCGTGCCAATGGATTGGCGGAAAGCACTAATAAAACCTTGTTAAGTATGCTGCGCAAATTGGTTGTGGAATCACCAGAAAGATGGGGTCAGTTACTACCAGCAGTCTTATGGGCATACCGGATTGCATACAAAGTAGCAACTGGACTGACTCCTTTCAAGCTTGCATATGGACTGGAAGCAATAGCGCCAATGGAAATTGTAGTGCCAAGCTTATGCGTTTCTCAGAAATTGTTACCTGAAGACTCTTTGCCATTTCTGTTGGAAGCAGTCAGAGACTTGGATGAACATCGTTGGGAAAGTTTACTAGTTCTTCAAGAAGTTCAGTTGCGGCAAGCTCGTACCCATGATAGATATCTCAAAACTCTAGTTTTTTCGGTGGGACAGCTTGTGTTATTTTATAATGCTAAATCAAATCGTGCCGCTGGAAAATTCAAATTACGGTGGTTTGGCCCTTACCGGATTAGTGAACAAGTGGGCCCAGCTACTTTTTGGTTGACTACTTTGACCAGAATTCCTCTTCCTAAAGTGATCAATGGTTCAAAGTTGCGACCGTATCATCAAACACCTGATTCTCGTTGATGTGTTCTCCGTTTTTCCGCGTATTATTTACTTTCTTTTTATTTTTGCGTGTTAGTTAAATAAGCCTGTAAATATCCTCGTTTTGATATCTAATTATGATCAACAACTGCCCTGCATTATCGATTCTGCACATGCATGCATGCCATAGTTATGAAGGTTATCATCTCAACACCACACGATGATTAGTATTTTCGATCGCCTCCCGTTGCCAAGTTTCTACTTAATCTTCTTCTTTTCGCTGTTAATCGCTATTGTGTCTGTGTGTTTTGTGTGCTTTGTGCTTTCTGTAATCACTGTGTATTCGTGCTACTTCGCGTGTGGATCATGGAAGCTTTAGCAAATTTTTCTACCTTCTGTGATGGAATCCCTCAGGACGTGAGTGAATTCTTGCGTGTCCGAGGTTTGTCCAACTTCGCTGAATTGCCATGGCATTCAGTGGAGTGTCATCCATATTATGCTCAAATTATCGCTGCTATTGCTGCCACACCTGCTACGTAGTAGAGTTGGCCTATTACGTGTTTCCCATCTCGTGTCGTAATCACCCTACAGTCATTTGCTGCCGCTTTCCGACTCTCTCTTGAAGGACGAGAGAATGGTCCTAACCTTTCGATCGCTACTATGATTGAATTGTTCCCCAGGCACTCTTCGAATGAGTATGCCATACTCTATCACGGAAGAAGAGGTATTGTACAAGGGAATCGTGATTGAAGGGAGTAATTGTGAATGGGAAACTAAGGCATGAAAACTAAAGATGGGCATGGACATTGGTACTTCGGTGATAAGTGCAATGTCCTTTGTCCTAGGGGGTGAATAAGGCGGAGTATGGAAGGCTAGTTCTTCTTGCTGGAGGTTGGCCTCAGACATGGTTGTTGGTTGATGTCCTGAGGTTCTAGGTGGGGATGGCAGAGGATTGGGTGAGACTAAGGAGGTATGTACATAGGTTTTGGTAGTTAAGTTGATGGTTACCTTAGATAGTGGTGTTATGTCTATGGTGGTCACTTCTTGAGTTATTGTGGCTGCTTCAACTTGAGTGATTGATATTTGGATATTCTTCCCTTGTTCTTTGTAATGTATACTCAATGGCATCAACAGTCCCATAAGTCACACTGAGAGCCCCTAGGGACTCAATCAATTGGAGGTCCACTCCTTCTTCTACCATGATTTGATTCATTAACATGCAACTGCTTTGCATAGAGAGTCTTTCTTTGGATTGAGAACTCTCCATGGTTTCTCTTAGTCGGCAAAGTTCAATTATTCAAGCTAGGCCTCCTTCGTCTTCTCCTTCCTCTTCATCCTCCTATCTTTCTTGTTGCTATCCTTGGTGTTGTTCTTTGTCTTGTTGTTGTTCTTGATGTTCACCTTCCTCTTCGTTTTCTGAACTAAAATCTACCTCTTGAAGAAGTTTCTCGAAATCAATGTTTCTAGTTCATCTAAGCCAATCGGTCTTGGAAATTTAAGGTGAGTAGGTTGAGGTGGAACCACCTGTTGAGCCATGGATGATCCATTAGTGTTTCATCTTGAAAGCGATATTGTAAATGGTCAGAGAATAGGTTCCCCTGCTAGTGAAATATTTAAGGCGTGTGGTTCCTCCAAGTTGGTGCATGGAATTGCCCCTTGCATCCTCTTAGAAGGGGGTCCAAAGGCATCTCTACTCTCAAATTTTTGGATCCTATTCCAAGACAATGCTTGCTGGATGGGTATATCATAGGCTAAGCATCTATAAATGGTGTGGGTGAGAGCACAACATCCATTAAATATGGCTTTGCAAGTCCATGGGTGGCTAGCTCCATGTATTTGTTCAATAATCCAAATAGGGAGATTGATGGTTAGATTGGAGGTTTCTGCCAATTACATACTAAAATAAATCCTCTTGTGTGGTTGTGTGAAACAATCTTGCCTAGGAAAGGCAAAGCATTGTATGCAAATTCTAAGTGGAACAAGAATATTTGGGGTAATTGCTTCCATATCCTTGAGGTTAGTTGGATTTTGGTTCTTCATGATCTCTAGAACCATCGTCTCCTTCTCTATAGATGTATTCCTTGCATGGTTAGGGCCTCTCGAACTAATTTGAGGGAAATCCTAAACTTTTTTAGCTCGTTGCTATGCATTAGGGGAGTCATGACAAAGGTGCTAGGTACACCCTTCACATTGTTAGGTTATAACATGCTTATCAAATAATAAGACCTCATAAAATCTGGTTTGGATAGTCATGCAAAGTACGCAGCTAACCCTGCTTTCTGCCAAATGGGTTGAAGCTCCGAGGTATTCCATAACTGTTCAAACTCATGAAGGAAGAATTGATACTTGCCCCATATGTTATTGAACACACACTATGCTTCCCAAATATATGATGCATTGCCTAGGGGTCCTGCCTTTTCATTGAACCAATGAGAGTAGACCTTAGTTGTGTATCTCGCAAGAGGGTCCTGGATGGGGATGGTTCACAACTGTTGAAGCATTTCAGTTCTTTCCCTTGGGCATTCAAAGAGAGAAAAGTGCTAATATCTATTGGTTGGGAGTTAGTGCCTGCTTCAACCATGTATTAGTATGGTAACTAATGTGTTTTGTAGATCTGCTAGAAGAATAAGACCCACATTACTATTGTAACAAAATCCTAATGATGCCTTGTTCCCTTTACAATACCTACATGATGCCCTTGACCCCAGTGTGTGTATGATTAATGAAATAGTAAGTGATGTATGAAGTTGGTGTGGGTGAAACTTAGTGTAGTTAGTGGGTATCCTAGATGCATACTTGGGTAATGCATTGAACTGAACATGCATCTAGTAGTGTACACATATGTTACAAGGTTGGATCGGGTGGTTTGTTACAAGGTTTGACTTTCTAGATTTTTTAGGTACCCATTTCCAAGTTACTCTAGGGTTGATTTTACATGATGGTGGTTTTACAACAGCTTTCAATATAGATTTTTGGGGCTTTGGGATTGATAAGTATTGACTAAGCCCTAGCGCTCATGAGTAGAGATCTAAGCTTGTAAGGAGGTCTTAGGCACCCAATTTTTTTTATGATTGTAGTTAGCTTTCATTGACTGCTGTAGTAACCAAATGGAGGATATTTTTTGTGAATGAGGTCTTCTATGGCCACTTCTTCGGTAATGGTCATGTTGGGAAAAGGAGCAATCGGGTGTTCATCCTTCCATATCCAAATCTACTTCATAACATGAAATTCTTTGCATCCAGATGTTGTTGTTCTCCTTGATTTGTCAGTATTCATATGTTGCTTGGCTTGCATTGTGGGTGGATATATTGAGACCACCATTATCTTTGGAAAAGAAGGGAGTTCCACTGGCTTTCAAACTTGTGTTTGAATTGTCCAACCTTTCTTCATCATAGAGCTAGGGACACATATAACATCTTTTTCTTCATGATTAATCATAGACAAACTAAGAATTTTGGCGATGCCTAGATCAATGCCTATTCTATTTTATAGTTCAATCGTGACATGATGCTCATGTATCCAAACCTAAAAAAGTAAACTTCTTAGATTTAGGTTGATGCATGATCATAGATCCAATCTTGACCTAGGATGAAAGACTCAGTGAGGTCTTCATCATGGCAAACTAGTGCCTTAATGGTCATAGGGACATCTTGAATAGAGATGGGAAGTTCCACCTCGCCCATGCAAGGGTTTTCCATTCTAAATCCTACAAGGTAAACTTCAATAGGATTAATGGACAATCCTATGTCTTGCTCGCAAGAATATCTTATACTTTGTAGGCCTATTAACCCACCACCTAAGATTTCACAAGCCGAATATATCGTTTTTGCAATAGATTGTCTACGCAAATGGGTGAAAGTAAAAGAAACTAGGAGGAATGATGCACAAATGATAGCTATGCTTTTATTTGAAAATGTGTTTACAAGATATGGGTTGCCTATAGAACTGGTAAGTGATTGTGGCACTCACTTCTTAAACCATGTCATTGAATACCTTTTACAATATTTCATGGTCACTCACAAGGGGTTAGCTCCCTATCACCCAAAGGCCAATGGATAGGCTGAGAGCAACCAACAAGATCCTATGTATAGTATTAATGAAGCTTATGAACTATGTAGTAGAAAAGAGATAAAAAGCATACTTTGATGCACATGTGAAGGATAAAGGCTTGAAAGAGGGAGACTTAGTCTTGGTATATACATTGAAACAGCGTGCATGTAAACTAGAGAAGTCTGGCTATGGACCCATGATCATTTATAGGATATCTACTAGTGGTGTAGTTCGATTACCCACCTTAGAAGAAGATATATTGCCAAACTATATTAATGGATGTAGAGTCAATCTCTATCAAGATCCTTTGACTAAAGAGATGCTAGGTCAACTTAGTGTAGCCAAGAAATGCAAGGAATAATAGAGAAGGATACACAAAGAAGCACAAGCAGAAGCCTTGGAGTGCATTTGATAAATGAAGTTCAGAAATCAAGGTGCAAATCATCCTCGGAACAAGAATTATGAGGCTATGAGGTATCACATAGCTATGTGTCAAGATAAAAGAACTCCCTCTCATAGCATCATGGATAGACGACCCTTTATCCTAATAGAATCATGACACAACACAACTTCTAAGACCATTAGGGCATTGATTGATTCAAGCGCTGCACTAGTTTCCCCACTTAGAGAATGCATGTCCTCCCATCATGGGCCTCAATGGCATCTCCTCCTTGTGTATAGGATATTGTGTCTTCTGACATATTCACAAAGCTTCACATAGGTATGTGCATCCATGTGAAGGGTAGGCCACCAAAGACATGAAATCAAAATGGCCTTGATCACTCAATCGAGTCAAAAGTGTCCTCTTGCAACACACTGGTTTGTCATCTCTAAGATCTTCAAGTACTTGCTTTCGTGCACACATAGTCTAAGATATTTGTCTTGTCCACACTTGTAAAAATTATCTTCTATGAGTGTGCAATCTTGAGCCTCCTTCTCTAGATTCTTTGACATGATAAAGTCAGGTCGCATGCTCAACAGGTGGTTTGTCAATACACGTTGGGAAATCATTATGCATCCTATAGACATATGTTTCCATTGTTGGCCAATATACACCTAATATTTTGAGAATCTCTAGGGTTTGGTGTATCAAATGATGTTTTCCTAATGCACATATATGTGCTAATTGCAACCATTTAGCATGCCCTTCTTCTTCTTATTCCACACAACAAACTAGGATTCCTTGATCATTTTTCTTGTATATGCTTCATGCAAGGATATGATATTTTTGAATTTTGAAAATCTCCTCATCCTTTGTTCTTACTATGGGGCTTTTGGGTCCAAAAGTGAGAATAGGGACAAGTGTTTTAGCCCACTCAGTTTCTACTTCCAAGTTTAATAAGTATGCATTACGAAGTTCATCTGATACTCCTTGTCGTGATTCTCTTGAAGTGAGTCTAGAAAGATGATCTGCACTAAGGTGAGTCCTTTGTTTCCTTATGACTACTTCAAATTCATACTCCATTAGTAAGAGGAATCACCTTACTAACCTATTTGTATTGCAAGATTTGTTCACTAAGTGAAGTAGAGCCTGATGATCTTTGAAGAATTTAAACTTATTTGCAAGAAAATAATGTCTAAACTTCTTAACTGCATAGACCATGCCTAATCCTTCTCTTTTTGTAGTTGTATAATTCTTCTGCATTGCATTTAACTACCTACTTGCATAAGCGATAGGAAGGCCAATGTTCCCTTAACCTGTAGGTTTTGCCAAGACACATCCAATAGCATTATTGGAGGCATCCACATGAACATGAAGTGGCTCACTCCAATCTAGAGTTGTCAGGATTGGTGCTGAACACAATCGTCTTTTTAGATCATTAAAGGATGTTTCACATTCATCATTCTACTGTTGTACATAGGCTTTGTGATTATAGCATACATGTGGATAAAACATCAGTAATATCCACGATGACCCATTAAAACTTGCACTTCCTTAATTTTCTTTGGCCTATGTAGTTCCACAATGGTCTTACTTTATCATCATCCGTTGAGATCCCATTCTTTGACACTATGTAGCCTAAAATCTTGCCTTTCTTGACCATGAAACTCATTTTTTTTGGGTTCAAGCAAACTTGATATTCACTGCATCTATCAAAGATTTACCTAAGCTTTGGGATATGTGTTTGTCTTATGTTTGAATGAGCACACATGTCATCCACAGACCTCTAAGTTCTTCCTCAAGAACTGTTGGCAGTAGTCAGAGGCATAGAAGACACGGAAGCATGTGAAGACAGAGCATAACGAAGAAGCACGGAGTCAGTCGAATCATTTTTTCAAACAAATATGTTTTATATCACTTTTTCAAACACCCAACAGTGATTTTCATCACTTTTGTACCATATGTAACATAGAAAAAACCCCTTTTTGTAATCATATGCTCCATTTTGTGCAAGCTGAGGAGTCCTCGAGCTTGAGGAGCTTAGGTAGAATGAGCCTACCAACTTTGGCTATTTTTAGATACCGTTTACCCTTTCAAATAACGCCTAGAACCTATTTTTTAACTATGCCAGACACTAGATGTGAAACGGGTCAAAACTAGTCTAGAATCTATAAAAAGAGCTAGAGAGCTCATTTTTGAGGTTGCTTAGTGTGAGCTTAGAGCTATTGTGAGCTTGTAAGAGTGTTCTTGAGTAATAGAGTTAATTTCCGACCTTCGATTGTGTCTTGCTTGTCTCTTCATTGTGTGTGTGTATGTGTGTGTGCATCTCTATGCTTCTCACTTTCACTCTCACTTCATCTCATATTCACGATCTTCATATCACTCCTATCTCTTCCGTGGATTGACATTAAGGAGGTGGAGCTTCTTAACGTGGTCCTCACCATCGTGCTAGAGCAACACCAAATTTGGCGCCGTTGTTGGGGATCGAGTCTAAGACGAATGTGTGATGGTAAGAGTATAACAAAAAGTGGCATTGGAAGGTAAAAATTTCAGTTTTTGTTGTTGTTTTTAGTTAGTTTTTAGTGTTTTTCACCTCCTCCACACTCCATCTTCATCACTGCATCATCATCTTCCACTCCAAAAAAATAAAAAAATTCACCATATCCACCCATTCTCCTCATTTCCCCTCATTTGTGCATGCGAGAGAGAGAGAGAGCTTTTGTGCTTGCATGTGCTATTGTGTTTTTGAGTTTTCTTGCAAGTAAAGTGCTCCAGTGCATCAGGAAAGCTTGCAAAAGGTAAAATTTCACTTTCTGTCAGAAATCTGCCGTGTGTGTCAGACCATCGCGATGGTCTACCAACTTCGGCATTTTTTGTAAGCAACCACACCACGAGGTAGGCGACACAAGCGCATACACAAATCCACACTTGCATTAAAAAAATTTGCATTTTGGTGGACCATCGCGATTGGCTCACGCCATCGCAATTGTGTCACACCATCGTGATTGGCTCACACCATCACGATGGCTCGGCCGGACCATCGGGATGGTCTCATGCCATCGTGATGGTTCACTTGAACCATCGCGATGGTCCTTGACCATCACGACGATCCCATCGACCCCACGCCATCGCGATTGGCTCATGACATCGCGTCGATGCTGCCACGTGGCAAGCTAGACCATCACGACGATACCCTTAGACCATCGCGATGTCTCGACATTCGAACCATCGCGATTGGCTCACACCATCGTGCTTTGTGACCATCGCGACGGGCTCACGCCATCGTGATTGTCCCGTTGACCATTGACCGATGCCATCGTGATTGCTCGCCGATTAGACCATCGCGACGATTCATTCACGCCATTGCGATTGCTCACATTTAGATCATCGTGATAGTTCGCGCTTCCGGGCCATCGTGATTGTGCCACCCCATCGCGACGGTTCACCTGGACCATCGTGACAGTCCCAGACCATCGCGATTATCTCAGACCATCGCGATTATCTCAGACCATCGCGATTGTCCACCCCAAACGCCAATTTTAGGGTTTCAATTTTTGACCAAATTTGGGGTTATTTTTTGAAAATTTTTAGGTGATTGCACTCATAGGAGACCCCTTAGCTCATATTTGGAGAAAAACTTGTGTGTTAGTTTTTACCCTTGAGGGCCTGAACGCTCATATCTTTTTCATCCGAAGTCCGTTTTCTGAGCTTTATAGCTCGTTAGAAAGCTCTTTACGAGTACTACGTGACCTCAACTATTTTTTCAAAAAGAAGACATTGATTTTTAGATAAGCTAATTTGATGTTAACATCGTTGGGACTAGAAAAGCCAGGGGGCATTAAAATTTGACCAAGAGGGGAGGGACCTTTAAGAGTGTATATATCAAAGTGCTTGGGCATCCATTTGAGAATTGATCTAAACATTGAATTTTTACAGGTCTAGCAAGGACTATGAAGGGCAATCAAAGCAAGGCCGTGAAGAACGCAAAGCTTGGGAAGCACGGCATCTTGGGCATCAGAGCAACCAAAGCAACTGACTTGAGGTTGGAAGATTACTCAACCCCCTCAGTCAATTCTTAGCTTAGGCTAAACGTTAGCATTGTGGATTAACGATGATATGAACGATCAAGTTCAAGAGATTTAATTCTTCAAGTCCAAGACTAAAGTAAAGGTGTGTGATACGAAAACCCAAAAGGAAAGAATTTAAGTCTGACGGAACGAGAACTTAAAAGTACAATAGAAAGTCGATTCTTGACGCATACAATTAAACAAGACAAGAACTTAAAATCACTTAAAAAGAAACAAGCAATAAAGAACAAAGAACCATTGACGATCAGAGAGTGCCACGAAGTAAATTCATGAACCTTAGATTGGGCAAGCATATAGGTAATTCAGACCGACAAAGCCTTAGATCATTAGAAGTTAGCGTAGGAACCACTGCACGTTCGTGGGCACAACAGTTGAATAACAATTATCCCTACAAGTTGAGCTCAGATACGAGTGAATCAGAAATGGCTTTTAGCACAAAAAGACCAGAAGGAGGGTCAAACGTAGCATATTTAGAAAGACCTGAAGGACCCTATAGAACTCAGTTAGAATTTCTCCAAACCAACCGCTTAGGTGCTCGCATCTATGAGGATGGTTTGCGAAGACAAGTGGTGCAAATGCACAACCCTAATCAACCCATTGGATTGGAACGTCCAGTGGTGAAATTTGAGAGAGATACATACATAGACAAGGAAGGAACAATGTACATCTTAAGCACTCAGCCAAATAATACCAATGAGTTCGGCGTAATTCAGTTAGAGACGGAAGCGAGAGCCCAAGGAAAAGAACCATTAGAAGAACCTAGGACACCTAGAGGGAAATGTGTACTGACAAGAGTACTAGTTCCAGATTGGACCCCTCAGGACAACAGAAGCATAGAGTTGTTTGTGAATAAAGAAACTGATGAAGCATTTTGGAGGTACAGAACGGAACAGCCTAGTGAGGTAGGCTCCATCAAGATTTATGAATTCAAGGACCCAGATACACCTGGAAAGGTTGTATACCTGGATGAAACTTCAGAAAGAGTATTTGTAGTGCCTGATCCTGCGAGAAATACCTACACATGGAGAGGTGAGTTGGTATTCCCTCCATCTCAAGCAAACATAAACGCGAGCCATCTGGGGGTAGGGACATCCTCAGCCCATGACATTCAAAGAGAGAAAAACAAGGAAAGACCGGAAGTAAGTTTCAATCATCCCATAGGGAGAGATAGAACCACCATAGACACGGACAAAGTGGAAAGACAAAGAGAACCTAGAATACTAGGTGGTAGAGATGATTTTCCTCTACTTAGACCACGTGAACATGCAAGAATATTAAGATCCACTCAGTTAATAAAATCCATGAAAAACTACTTTGATGGGACAAGAGATCCCTACGATCATGTTGCAGAGTTTAAGCAAGTGCTACGAGCAGAGCAAGTAGAAGACATGTTTACGCAATACAACACATTTGGACTAACGTTAAAGAACACAGCTTTAACTTGGTTTCAACCATTGTAGCAAAGGAAATTTAGAGACATCCATCACTTTTTAGAGTCATTAATCACTGAATTCTCTAAAAGTGGAATCCGACATGATACATCTTCATTGATTCATAGCTTCAAACAGACCCCTCAAGAAACAGTTAGACTGGCAGGACGTAGGTTTAGACAATATGTGGAGAGATGTCTGATGCAAGAGTTACCCTCACAGGCCAAGCAAGTTTCATTGTTTTTAGATGGCCTGTTGAGCTCTAAACTACGCTTCTATGGGTACTTGAAGGAACCCAGAACACTAAAGCAGTGTGTAAGAATTTGCATAGACATTGAAGACAACTTAGGAGACGAGTTGGAACTCTCAAAGGTCTATAAGGACTCAGATTGTTCATCTCTAGCATCTTCAAAATTGTCTAGCTCGATAGAGGACCTAGCCGAAAAAGTGGCCCAAAAACTAGGAGTTTCTAGCAAACAGATGCCTAGGGTAACAAGAAACAAGCGTTGTTACACATGTGGTGGTGATCATATGGCAAATGTGTGTCCCAATACAACACAGCCACAAGCCAACCCTAGTGGCCAATATTGTACAATTGAGAGACGATACATGAATCATACGGCTCAAGACTGTCCATACAACAAACACGCAGTGAGACAGAACTACCCGCAAGCGTACCCACAACCAGGTAGGTATCAAGGCCAGTATAATACTCAGCCTCATTACTATAGGCCTCCACATAACTATCCATATCAGGCTCAACAGAGACCTCAACCTGTTTTAGCTCAGCAGCCACCCCCACCAGCTAATGTCATTTCAGTTAAATATGCTACTGCAAAAGGGAACCTAAGTAGGGCTTTAATGCCTTCTTCACCCTTGATCACAGAAAGTGACCTGAACTCAAACAATTTTGAATCTACTCATGTAGATAGTCCACCCGCATATTACACAGAGTCACCAGAACACGTGGAGACATATCATTACGATAGTCCACCATTGGAACCCAGTTGGGAGCCCGACTATGCTAATGTGATGTATACGAACCCTAATCCACGGCCGCAATTGAGACAGCAAAGACCACAGGGCCCTAGAGGACCATGGTTTAGGTGCCAAGGCGATCATTTCATAAAGGATTGTCCACATCCTCCAATAGCAGGACAGTCACAATACTATAATATACAAGGCTTTTGCACTGATTGTGGCAAAGAGCATGTCATAAAAGACTGTCCTAAGAACCCTGCTAATGCTTCAAATGTGACACCAATCAACGTGATAGGTATTGTAAACAACGCAGATGGATCCAACCCTACATACGTGCCTATCCATGCTATAACAAGAGCCCAGGCGCTCTTACAGAATCAGCAGCTTAATCATGAGAAAGTAGCCGGAACTAGTGAAGGTGGAGAATCTAGTAGTAAAAAGACAAAATCTTGGAAAGATTCTAGAGAAAGGATTAAGAGAAAATGGAGCAAAAAGATAACTGAATTGGAAGGAAGTCTCAAGGAATCTAGAGCCAAAATCCTAGAATTGACTTCACAGGAATTGAATCAGGAGAACCCAGCTCAGAGATTAGGATCAGTTCTAGCGGAACCCATACCGGAAAACCTAGACATGATGTTTTGCGCGTATCAAGCAAGATTAAAAGAAGGACCTCAGACAGCTGAAATGAGTAAGAACTACCCTCGAGCAGACTTAGAAATTGAGAGGACTAAACCTTGCATGAAGATGGTAGAATTAGCACAATCTATGTTTGAAGCCTCTAGATATCTAAATTGGAATAACATGGCAAAACCTGAATTGCACTTTCAAGGACTGATGGAGAGGCTAGAATACTTGATTGATAGCAAGGAGAAAAAGAATCAGCATAGGAACCCTATTGCCTCAGAGACACAGGAAAGGAATGCACCATCTGTAAGACAATAGTTACGCAATATAACACAGGAGCAATAGCAGAGAAGATAACAGATATAGGAGAATCTCAACAATTTTCTACTAGCAGCAACTACAAAGATGATGGCGTTGTCCACCCGTGCGCTCTCAAGGTAGAGGTTAAATGGTGATCTAGACAACTCTAGATAGGGAGATACAATGTAGAGGTATGCTGGCTCAACTCAATGTCTTAGGTAGTGCAGAAGTCATGTATATATAGGATCATGGGTGGCCTGCCATGGACGGCTATACATGGGCGGTAGGGCGTGGGCGGCCACCGCCCGCGTAATTGCCATACACGGCTTAGACTGGTTGAACCGACCTAACAAATATAAATGATTTCTGACTCCGACAGGGAATATTCCATGGAATATTCCCTTTACCGTCGCGCCAGGGGCGCTGCCCCCGGACCCCCACCAAGGGGCTCGCTGGCCCCCTCGGACCCCCCAGCCAGGGGGTGCTCACCGCTGCCCCGGACCCCACAATTGGGGACCCTGGTAACTCCCTTTCCTTATAATATCTTACATGGTCCAATATGACCTTCATCCAACATTCAAGTTGGGATTCCCATCAATTGGGTAATGCACGCTTGGCTTCTCCTCATAAAGGGGGCCTTACAAAATGTGCATACAATCATGAGGGGTAGACATTGATCATACTCTAACACCCCCCCTCAATGTTTACCGATGATAAATCAAGTAGGTCTCGGTCCTATGCCCATCTGTTGAAGATGCTTGTTGAGCTGCTCTCTTCCAAGTGCTTTAGTGAATATGTCAGCACAATTTGCCTCTGTTGGGCAATATTCTAGCTCCACAATTTCATCTTCAATTAGCTCACGAATGTAATGGTACTGTACTTCTATGTGCTTGGTGCGAGCATGAAATACTGGGTTCTTTGCAATAGCCATACAACTTTGATTATCACACTTGAGTACAATTGGCATATTTGATGGAAAGCCTATATCTGCAAGAATTCTCCTTAACCAGACTGCCTCACAAGAAGCAAAACAAGCTGCTTTGTACTCTGCTTCAGTGGAGGAGAGTGCGAGAGTTGGTTGCTTCCTACTTACCCAAGAAAATATTCCTGAACCAAGTGAGAAACAATATCCAGAAACTGATTTTCTAGAATCACAATCTCCAGCCCAATCTGAATCACAATATCCTTGGAGTGTATCACCTTTGGTATACAAAATACCAAAATCCAAGGTTCCTGCAATGTACCTTAGAATTCGCATTCCAGCATTCCAGTGACTCTCCTTAGGTTTGTTGGAAAACCTGCTTAACACTCCAACAGCATAGCAAATGTCTGGTCTAGTGTTGCATAGAAAAATAAGACTTCCAACGAGCTTCCTATACTTCTTAGCATCTACATCAGGCATGTTATCATCCATAGATAGCTTATGATTTACCTCCATAGGTGTGCTAGTTGGTTTGCAGTCCATCATTCCAAATGCCTTGAGAATTTCTTTGGAATATTTTTGTTGTGAGATGAAAATGCCATCCTTCCTTTGCCATACTTCAATTCCCAGACAAAAATGGAGTAGACCTAAGTCTGTCATTTCAAACTCAGTTCCCAAGCTGATCCGAGTTTGATTGATGAGTTCCTGATGATCTCCTGTAATGATCAAATCATCTACATATACAATGACAACAACTAGCTTGCTATCCCTTTTCGTTACATACAAGTTAGCATCAGAAGTACTTCTTTCAAAACCCATATTTTTGAAAAAATGATCAATTTGTTGGTACCAAGCCCGTGGAGCTTGCTTAAGTCCATACAAAGCTTTCTTCAACCTGCAAACTTTATTTTCTGAATTGGGCACCTCAAAACCTGGTGGTTGAGATACATATACCTCCTCCTTGAGGTGACCATTCAAAAATGCAGATTTGACATCCATCTGGAAAATAGGCCAAGACTTTTGTGCAGCTACTGCAAGTACCGTCCGAATAGTTGTCATGCGTGCTGTTGGTGCAAAAGTTTCTTGAACATCAAATCCTTCAATATGTGAAAAACCCTGTGCAACTAATCGTGCCTTATACTTTTCTAATGTTCCATCAGCTTTATACTTAGCTTTCCAAATCCATTTAGTACCTATTACCTTCTTCTTTGGCGGCAAGTCGACTAGATCCCATGTATCATTTTTGAGTATACTATCATACTTAGACTGCATTGCCGCTCTCCAATCTGGATCATCAATGGCTTCTTCAATGGTGGTAGGTTCCTTTATCGAACCCATGATATCTGCCATTAGAGCCATGTTAACAATGTGTTCTGAGGCTCTTCTTTGCTCCTCTATTCTCTTTGATCTTCGTAATCCATCCGATGATGATTCTGGTGCATCTACATGTGGATTGTGATCATCAAAGAGCTGTTGTGCCCACTTCGGTAGTGGCTTACGCTGTGCAGCTACAATTGGTTGGCTTTTTATTGAGGAAATTTCTCCATCAGATGTTTCCTCCTCCTCAACTTTAACCTGTCTTTTGATAGGCACAAGGTGAGATATTTCTCCGTTTGATGAGATAGTAGATTTACCTTTATCTTCTACTAAGTGTGGTCGTTCATCAAACACCACATCTCGGCTGACAAAAATCTTCCTTGCCTCAGGATCCCATAACCTGTATGCTTTAGACTCTTCACTATATCCTAGGAAGACACACTTTTTGCTTTTTGAATCCAACTTTGATCTTGTTGAATCAGGAATATGTGCATAACAGAAACAACCAAAAATTCTGAAATGCAAAACTGAAGGCTTTTTACCAGAATATGCTTCTTGAGGAGTCATCCCCTTCAGAGCTTTTGTGTAGCTTCGATTGAGGATGTAGACTGCTGTATTGACTGCTTCTGCCCAGAATGAATCAGGCATGTCTTGAGCCTTTAACATACAACGAGCCATTTCAACTACTGTCCTGTTCCTGCGCTCAACAACGCCATTTTGTTGAGGTGTATGAGCTGTGGTAAGTTGCCTTTTCACACCATGCTCCTTACAGTAATTGTTGAATTCTGTTGACAAGAATTCACCTCCTCTATCTGTTCTAAATTTCTTCAGTTTCCTTCCTGATTCACTTTCTACATACTTATGCCACGCTTTAAATTTTTCAAAAGCATCAGCCTTCTCTCGAATGAAATAAACCCACATCTTTCTACTATAATCGTCGACTAACAGCAAGAAGTAGAAAGATCCTCCTAAAGCAGGTGTAGACATTTTACCGCAGAGATCAGCATGTACCAACTCTAGAGGAGCTTGAGATCGATTGCTGGTCTCTCTTGGAAATGCCTTTCGTTGTTGCTTGCCCATCATACAAGCTTCACAAGGTTCCTGCAACTCTGAAAATGCAGGCAAATGAGCAACCATCCCTGTTCGTTGCATCTCCTTCAAAACTGCAAATCCGAGATGCCCAAATCGTTGGTGCCATAACCTGCTTACATCTTTATCTTCTGTAGTAGTTAAAGCACTTAACTCATACAAGTTATCCCGTCGTGTGCCTTTACCTACAACATTACCTGATGAATCCATGATTTCCGCACCACTCTTATTGAAGTGAACTTCGAGTCCACGATCTGTTATTGCAGAAACTGACAACAAATTTCTTTTGAGTGTAGGTACATAGAGAACATCGGATAACTTTTTCTCAACACCTGGAGAAGTGATAAAAGAGATGGTTCCAGTTCCTTCAGCTGGACACTTGGAGTCGTTTCCCACCACTACATTGATGGATTCCCGCAGAGGCACTAGGGAACTATACCAATCCTTTTTACTAGTCATATGGCGAGAAGCTCCACTATCTAAAATCCATGGCTCATCAACACGAGGTTGAGCAGATGAACATACCTCTTCAATAGCTACCCAAAGTTCCAGCTCTATGTTGTTTGCAGACTCTTTGTTCTTCCATGATGATTTTACAGTCCCATTCCGTTCATCAGCTTGCTTCTTTCTGCAATCCTTGATGGCATGGCCTTTCTTTTCACAATAGAAGCAACTTCTTGTGAACTTTTTCTTCTTTGGCTTCTTCTTTGATCCCTCTGAAGAGCCTTTACCTTTTGCATTTGTTGAGAATGCAGCATCAGTTGTACTTTGCCGATTCTTCAGCCGCATCTCTTCTTCTAAAAGCATGGCACAAAACTCTTCAAATGTAAGAGGAGTTGGCCTTACTTGAGTGTTAAGGGCTGTTACTAATCCATCATACTTTGCTGGAAGAACACGTACAGATCTTCGAGCTAGCTCTTCTGGTGTTATAACAACACCAACTGCAGCCAATTGATCTTGAAGATGCTTTATCCGTTTGATAAAATCTTCAGCCTTTTCTGTATCCTAGTGTGGTTCTTGGTCTCATATTGTCGAGCCAATATGCCCCAAGCCTCATGTGCTTTAGTAGTATGTTGAACTAAAGTAAGCACAGAATCACTTACACTAGTGACAATCGCACATAATGCATCAGCATTCCGCCTCTTCCAAGCTCGTAGAAGATCTGGATCTGGCTGAATCATCAATCTTGAATTTGCTGGATCTTCAACTGGTATAGGCTCTGGATCCAATCCCATCGGTCCCATGACAGTGTCAAGTAATTCATAGGAGTCCAAAATTGCAGAAATTTTGAACTTCCAGAGTGTATAGTTGGTTCCATCCAGCTTCCCTTCAGTGAATGCAGGTGGACGAATTCGAATAGGTGCAGCATTAACATTAGGTGAAGCACCAAGACTAGTGTTCGACGATGAAGCCATCATGTAATCACTCGAATAATCTACTGATATTCTAGTCTGCTAGTAGGCTAAAATAATGATACTTCTCAAGCTATTCGAACCTTACAGCTCTGATACCATGTAAGACAATAGTTACGCAATATAACACAGGAGCAATAGCAGAGAAGATAACAGATATAGGAGAATCTCAACAATTTTCTACTAGCAGCAACTACAAAGATGATGGCGTTGTCCACCCGTGCGCTCTCAAGGTAGAGGTTAAATGGTGATCTAGACAACTCTAGATAGGGAGATACAATGTAGAGGTATGCTGGCTCAACTCAATGTCTTAGGTAGTGCAGAAGTCATGTATATATAGGATCATGGGTGGCCTGCCATGGACGGCTATACATGGGCGGTAGGGCGTGGGCGGCCACCGCCCGCGTAATTGCCATACACGGCTTAGACTGGTTGAACCGACCTAACAAATATAAATGATTTCTGACTCCGACAGGGAATATTCCATGGAATATTCCCTTTACCGTCGCGCCGGGGGCGCTGCCCCCGGACCCCCACCAAGGGGCCCGCTGGCCCCCTGGGACCCCCCAGCCAGGGGGTGCTCACCGCTGCCCCAGACCCCACAATTGGGGACCCTGGTAACTCCCTTTCCTTATAATATCTTACATGGTCCAATATGACCTTCATCCAACATTCAAGTTGGGATTCCCATCAATTGGGTAATGCACGCTTGGCTTCTCCTCATAAAGGGGGCCTTACAAAATGTGCATACAATCATGAGGGGTAGACATTGATCATACTCTAACACCATCCCTGTCTCAAGTACCAAATACAAAGGGTGAAGACAACCTGTCTTCCATACATAGGTATTCACATGAATTTCTGAGAGAAATCCAAGAAGAGAAGTGGAGAAAAGAACAAGAACAAGGAACCCATCCTCCTATTCAAGAAATAGATTACTTGCAAGAGCAATTTCCCCAAGACATCCCCTCTATTTACAATGATGTAGAGGAAGAACAACTGAGTGAACACACAGGTTTTGAATCTAATTCTTTGCAAGAATTACCTCAGTTCATAGGACCTTGGGAAGCCAAGTCTATTAGTATGAGAGCACCCATGATAATAGTGAGGAATGAAGAATCAGTGATCCCTAGAAACACGGAAGTGATCAAGAACACCAAAGTACAATGTCATCTCACTCTAGAGGAGTTGTTGAAGATTAAACCACAACTGTGGAAGCATGTAGCAAATCGATTCCCTGAGCTTGCTACTACTCCCTCACAAATAGGGACACACAAGAAGGTACCAGAGATACCCGTAGAAAGGATAAAAAATGTAAGCGAAGTGTAGCCATTGCTACCATCACTTTATGGAAACATTGGGGTAAGCCAGCATTGAGACCTACTAGGATGAAGCTACAAATGGCTGATGGACATATAGAGAAACCATTAGGCTTATTAGAAGGCATATCTCTCACCACTTGTGGTGTGGAATTTGAGCATACTTTTGCCATTTGTGATTTCACAAAAAATCATGCTTATGAGATGATTTTAGGACAACCATTCATGCATCAGTTACAAATTGTACAAGATTGGGGAACTAATTCTTTGTACTTGCAACATTTAGGAGTGACTACTAAAGTCAATCTTAAATACTATTCACATCGAGATGTACCCTCAATACAATGGAACACCATCCATAAGACACAGGTAGAAACGGAGTCGGTACACTCGTTAGAATCAGACCCCTCATGGTTACACGAGGATACTCATTTATGGATGTGTAAAGTAGCAAAACAAGAGGAAGAACGGTTAGAAGCCAGGGCCTTAGGTTCAGAACAACATCCACGAACCCTTTAAGACCCAGCTTACACATCGGTAGTATTTCCAGACGAAGAATTCGAACCCCATGGTTGGGTAGAAATCCTAACAACCATGGATGTAGCCATCAATGAAGAACAATAGACACCCCACTATGACGAGGATGGCTATGACATTTCAGTTTTCACGATAGATCCAATCATGTGTGATTTGATTATTGAAGAATGTGAACCTAGCACTGATGCATTTGAGGATGCGAGTGACTTTGACCTAGAGTCAATTATTATGGACCCACCCTTTGCATCAGACGAAGAATATTTCTACGAAGTAGAAACTCACCCTCAGAGACACGACGAAATTATGAATGGTGTGAGGATGACTACACAAGTGATCACTAAGAGTGAAGGTAAGAAACAAAAGAAGAAAGAAACCACGTCTGAGGAAGAAGAATCTGTGTTTGAGGTTCCTGAAAACTTGAAGAAGTATGAAATAGAAGATAGACGAATTATGGTACGAATGCCTAACAAAAAAGCTGACATTGGAGAAGTATATGATAATCGAGAGAAAACCAAAAAAATAATAGTTTCCATAGAACGAGAAGAAGAGAAATGTACCTACATAGGGCATGATTTGACGAATGAAGAAGAAGAAGAATTAGTTGCCCTATTGAGCGAATACAGAGATGTGTTTGCTTGGAGTTTCAAAGAATCTGTGTTTGAGGTTCCTGAAAACTTGAAGAAGTATGAAATAGAAGATAGACGAATTATGGTACGAATGCCTAACAAAAAAGCTGACATTGGAGAAGTATATGATAATCGAGAGAAAACCAAAAAAATAATAGTTTCCATAGAACGAGAAGAAGAGAAATGTACCTACATAGGGCATGATTTGACGAATGAAGAAGAAGAAGAATTAGTTGCCCTATTGAGCGAATACAGAGATGTGTTTGCTTGGAGTTTCAAAGACTTGAAAGGAGTAGACCCAAATATATGTTCTCATAGAATCCCTATGACTCTAGATGCAAAACCTACAAAACAGAAACCATACATGTACAATGATAACTATGCTACAAAGATTAAAGAAGAAATAGACCGCTTGATAGAAGCAGGATTCATTTATGAAATTGAGCACACTGAATGGGTATCCCCCATTGTGGTTGTTCCCAAGAAGAATGGAAAATTGCATGTGTGTATTAACCTTAAAAAAGTTAATGCCGCCACGATTAGAGATAGTTATCCTCTTCCTATCACGGAACACCTATTGGAAAGAGTTGCGAGCAAGGAAGTTTACAACTTTCTTGATGGTTTTTCAGGCTATAATCAAGTAGCCATTGCTCCGAAAGATCAACACAAGATGGCTTTTGCCATAGAATGGGGCATATTTGCATTTCGTGTGATGCCGTTTGGCTTAACAAATGCACCCGCCACTTTCCAGCGACTTATGTGTCACGTTTTTAAGGAATTCTTATGCAAGAATTTGGAAGTTTATGTCGATGACCTATGTGCTCATTCGAATCTAAGACAGACACATATCCCCAACTTAAGGCAAGTATTTGACAAATGTCGAGAATATCAAGTTTGTTTGAACCCAAAAAAATGTGTTTTCATGGTCAGACAAGGCAAAATTCTAGGACACATTGTGTCAAAGAACGGAATATCTACGGATGAAGAAAACGTAAAGGTAATTGCAGATCTACCTAGGCCAAATAATGTAAAAGAGGTACAAGCATTTATGGGACATTGCGGTTATTACAGACGATTCATACACATGTATGCAATTATAGCCAAGCCTCTGTACTCTCTTTTAACCAAGTTTGAATGGATAGATGAGTGTGAGAATTCATTTAATGAACTTAAAAGACGTTTGTGCTCAGCACCTATATTGACAACCCCAGATTGGAGTAAGCCATTCCATGTGCATGTGGATGCATCCAATTATGCCATAGGATGTGTGTTAGCACAACCAACGAATGAAGGTAATATAGATCTCCCCATAGCTTACGCGAGCAGACAGTTAAACGCAGTAGAAAGAAATTACACCACTACGAAACGAGAAGGATTAGGAATGATCTACGCAGTAAAGAAATTCAGGCACTATTTCTTGGCAAATAAGTTCAAGTTCTTTACAGATCATCAAGCATTACTGTACTTAGTCAATAAGCCATGTAACACGGGACAATTAATACGTTGGTTTCTATTATTGATGGAGTATGACTTTGAAGTAGTAGTCAAGAAAGGAAAGACACATCTCCAAGTTGACCACCTCTCGAGACTAACCTCAGGAGAAGCTCCTCAAGGGATAGCGGATGAATTACCCGACGCATATTTGTTTAACCTTGAGATAGCACTAGAATGGGCTAAGCCGATGGTTGTCACGAGGAAGGAGATAAGGAAGAGAGCTCACACACACTCTCACTCTCAAGGAGAAGCACACACACAGATTGAAGCAAGGAAGAAGGATCTTCTTCTTCTTCTTCTATTACATAAAAGGAATGTACAAGAATGACCTAAAAACAAGAATACAACCAGTGCAATATATAAAGACCAGTACATAAGGAAAAACCTAATGTCCGCGAATGAGTGAGCTGGCAAGAAACAAATGTGCCATCACTCTCAGTAGATAAATCTAATAAAGCTCAATGAAGCATCCCTGACATATACCAGCGTGACCACTATACATGTTAGAGAAACGAAAAACTGGTACGTGTCATCCTGGATCATCACATGTTGAGCTTGATATCTCAACACTCCCCCTCAAGCTCAATGCCATATCCTGTAATCCAAGCATCTTTCGAAACTTCTTCAACTTCTTAGCTCCAAGTGCTTTGGTGAAAATATCAGCAACCGGCTCATCTGTTCTCACATAAACAAGATCAATATCACCTGCTAATACCTTCTCTCTGATGAAGTGATAATGTACCTCGATATGCTTTGTTCTAGCATGGAAAACAGGGTTCCGTGCTAACTGTATGCTGCTAAGTTTATCACAATAGATAGTGATAGGCTTTTGCACTTCCACACCTAAATCTGCAAGTAACATCTCCAGCCATGATGCCTCACATGCTGCCATTGCAGCACCTCTGTACTCAGCCTCTGTACTCGACAAAGCAACAATGGGTTGCTTCTTACTGCTCCATGTAATAGCTGCATGTCCAAGTGAGAAAAGAAAGCCACTAGTAGATCTTCTATCTGGAGTACTACCAGCCCAATCTGCATCGGTGTATCCATGAACTTGCAAATCTACACCAGCTTCATAAAACAATGCATAATCCAAAGTAGTACTCACATAACGTAGAGTGCGACTCAGAGCATCCAAATGTGGCTTCCTGGGAACCTGCATAAACTGACTTTCAAGTCCAACAGTGTAGCTTAAATCAGGCCTTTCCTGCATAAGAAGTTTCTTTACCTCTTTGATGCTTTCTTCATTATCACCACCTACAATCAGATCATCAACATAAATAGCCACAATAGTGATGCCATCATCAGCCTTCCTTGCATATAGTGAATGATCTGCATCACACATAGAAAACCCAATGCTGGTTAAGTAATCAGCAATCCTTGCATGCCATGCACGTGGAGCCTGCTTCAGCCCATACAAAGCCTTTTGCAACCTGCAAACATATTCTGGATGCTTTGAATCTTCATATCCTTGTGGCTAGTCCATATATACTTCTTCCTGTAACTCACCATGTAGGAAAGCATTCTTCACATCCATCTGATGCAAAGTCCATCCTTTTGCTCTAGCTAATGCAACAAGTGTTCTGACAGTAGACATTTTAGCTACAGGGCTGAATGTTTCCTCATAATCAATGCCATATGTCTGTGCATAACCTTTAGCTACCAATCGTGCTTTATACCTGCTTATGCTACCATCAGCATTATGCTTTACCTTGTAAACCCATTTGCAACCTATGGATTTCTTTCCTTGCGGCAATGGAACCAGCTTCCATGTATCATTTCCATAAAGTGTAGCCATCTCCTCATCCATAGCTTTTTTCCAATCTGCATTACCAATTGCATCTTCAAAACAAGAAGGTTCAGCATCTTGTATTACCTTTGTCATGTAGGCACAATGGCGAGCCATATAACTATCATATGTCAATTGTGCACTGAATTACGCATCCTCCCAGATCTTCTTGGTCCTGGGTCACTTCTTCTTGTATCATCTGCATGTGCCCTTCTTACTCCTGGAGTCTTCACAGAGGGCAATCCAAGTTCCTCATCAAGACTCTTTTCTGAACCGCTTGAATCTCCATCAACGTCTTCAAAACCTGCACCTGTTTTACTACCAGCAGAAAGCTTTTCTTTACCTTTCTTGGATGTATTTGATGAATTTGCTGGACTGAAATTTCCACGCAATCTTCCACTCCATGGATTTGAGTTGGAACTATTGCTTGGTGATGCATCCGGTCCACTCAAAACTTGAGATTCTGCACTAGATTTTTCAGCATTTTCTTTGTCATTTGGTTCAAGATTCAATCCTTCTTTGGCATCTCCATAGAAGCTTGACATTTCATCAAATACCACATCTCTGTTATAACCCACATCTCTGAGTGGGTTATAACATTTGTACCCCTTTTGCTCAAGGGAATATCGAATGAAGACACATTTTTCTGCTTTCGGATCAAGCTTCGTCCTCAACTCATCTGGAACATGTACATATGCAATACAGCCAAAAACTTTCAGATGTGATAAGTTTGGCTTTTTACCTGTAAAATTCTCTTTAGGTGTAACTTGATGTACAATAGTAGTCGGAGTTCTGTTCATGATGTATACAGCAGTATGCACAGCTTTTGCCCAATAACCATGAGGCATATTCTTCTCAGCCATCAAGGCTCTTGCTATTTCTGCAATATGTCTATTTTTGCGTTCAGCAACACCATTCTGTTGTGGTGTGTACGTGCATGAAAACAGACGCCGAATTCCATGATTTTTTAGAAAATTGTTGAAATCATTTGACATGTATTCACCTCCTCCATCAGATCTTAATGTTTGAATGTACTTCCCTGTCTGCTTTTCCACCATAACTTTAAAATTCTAGAAGTGAGTAAACACCTCGCTCTTTTCTTTCATGAAATATACCCATACTTTGCGTGTATGGTCATCAATGAAAGTAATATAAAACCTGCAACCACCCATAGATGTGGTCTTTGCTGGACCCCAAACATCTGTATGTACTACTTCTAGTACATTCTCACTAACATGCTTGTCATGTGGAAATGATGCTCTTGGTTGTTTACCAAATTGACATGCTGCACATACCTTTTGCATTTCTGCAACTTTGAAATTTGGTAGTCCATGGACAATCTCCTTTGACTGCATCAGTTTCAGCCTTTGCAAGTTTGCATGTCCAATCCGTTTGTGCCATATCTCTATATCTGCAATAACTCCTGCACCTTTTGCAATCATGGTTGCATTCATTTCAGGAATCTTCACATTTAAGGTGAACATCCTACCTACTTTGTTTCCTTTGGCAACCAATCGTCCATCCTGCTTGTACTCTTCTACATATAATCCATCAACATTGAACCTGACTTGTAATCCCTGGTCAACCATTTGTCCAACAGAAACCAGATTCTTCGTTATATTTGGAACATGCAGCACATCAGCAAGATGTTTTATCTTTCCGTCCTCCATAAACAATGCTATGTTTCCTATATGCTCAATAGGATGCGATGTGTCATCACCTGTTTCAACATATCCAGGAACTGGCATTTTTTGCAAACTACTAAACCATTCTGCATGACTGGTCATGTGATTTGAAGCACCTGAATCAACATACCAGACATTATCATTCGATTTTGAAACACCAGCAGACATCGTATTCATCATGTGATGTTGAACCATAAACAGCTTCTCAGAATCATCTGCACTTGTGGATGCATAGTTGTTTTGCTGCCTTCTGTTATTTTGATTCTTTAACCTGCAATCACGTTCAAAGTGTCCAGGTTTACCACAATTCCAGCATCCTTTACTATCATTACCTGAATCATTTCTTTGGAAATTTCTGCGACCTCTTTGGCTCCCCCTGCCTTGAAACTGTCCTCTTCCTCCTGCATGATTCTGTTGTTGACCTTGGTCTTGGTTACTGTTTCCTCTTCCACTTCCAAAACCTCTACCTCTGCCTCTTCCTCTGCCAGAGTAGAATACCTGCTCAGAACTGGGCTTTCCTTGGGAGTTTGAATCCTCACCAAGATTCTTTTCTTCAATGATCAGCATAGAGACCAAATCAGCAAAATTCGGAATATTTTCCCTGGTCTGTATAGAAGTTCTGAACTGCTTATATGCAGCTCCTAAACCACGAAGGCACACTTCCACCTTATCATCATCATCTACATTCATGCCAATAGATGCAAGTGACTCACATATGCTTTTGATTTTTAGAGTGTAGTCACTTACCGACATGCTCTTTTTCTCCAATTTATGCAGCTCGTTCTTGAGTTGCAATTTCCGTGCCTTTGTATTGGTCTCGTACAAAGTGACCAAACTGTTCCAAGCCTCTTTTGGAGTCTTGGCATCCTGTATGTGTCCAATCATGCTATCCTGTATGCTAACAGATAGCCAATACATTACCTTTCGTGCTCCTTGATTCCATTCCTCATATGCTCTTAACTGTTCTGCAGTCCGATTCCTTTCTCGTAACTACGGAGCATTTTCATTCTCTCCTTCGATGTACTTCCAGTAGCCTTTTCCCATCAGGAAATTTGTCATTCTGAATCTCCAAGCATGGAAGTTGTTCTTGTCTAGCTTATCGCTCATAAGTTGACTCATTCCATCTGCGTTTGCCATTTCTGCAACAATTCACAACACGCAGTACACTACAAGTAGCACTTCTGCTTGAACACTGTCGCACTATGACGTGACAGTTTGATCTCAGAAAAACACAATTTTCATGTGTCAATAGTACACGGAATCGCTTGAAATTCTGGATCTGGAATATATGAGTGTCGCCAAATACAACGCAAGTTACAGTTTCTGAAATTGACCTGGTTTTTTTGTGGGCCCCACCTTGCGGGCTCGAAACGGAGGTCGAGATGGTTCCGAAACTTCGTAGCAAACGGAGGCCGTTTGTGAAATCACGTTTTCTCCACGCCTTTCCGTGTAGTCTTCATCGTCGCCTTCTCCACGAGCTCTCTACAGCCACGCTGGATCTGATACCATGTCACGAGGAAGGAGATAAGGAAGAGAGCTCACACACACTCTCACTCTAAAGGAGAAGCACACACAAAGATTGAAGCAAGGAAGAAGGATCTTCTTCTTCTTCTTCTATTACATAAAATGAATGTACAAGAATGACCTAAAAACAAGAATACAACCAGTGCAATATATAAAGACCAGTACATAAGGAAAAACCTAATGTCCGCGAATGAGTGAGCTGGCAAGAAACAAATGTGCCATCACTCTCGGTAGATAAATCTAATAAAGCTCAATGAAGTATCCCTGACATATACCGGCGTGACCACTCTACATGTCAGAGAAAGGAAAAACTGGTACGTGTCATCCTGGATCATCACATGTTGAGCTTGATATCTTAACAATGGTCCCTATTCTCACATATGGACCCAAGAATCCCAGGATAAGGATCAAGGAAGGAGAGTGTTAGCTTGGGAAATGGCTTCTTTTGATGCACTGATATGTTTCTATTTGGCAAGAGGATATGTTTGATTGTAGGTACTTGAAGAGTTGATCAAATGGTTGATATGAAGTATTTGGGGATTACATGGCGCTTTCTTGGTCGAAGAGGAAGGCGGTCAACATTTGGATTTCTGCTATGGAAAATATAAGCGTGTTCAAGATGCCATCACTTGTTTTGAATGGATGTAGCTTGAGGGAATCCATGCAAATTCTAGTACTTTTGTTCATGTCCAGAATGCTTGTTGACATGCAAGCTTGGGATTTGTGTGGTCAAGCAAGGAAGACGGCTCCAAGTATAGTGTTCATAGATCGCAGCTATGAGAGGCTGAAAATTGAGGATGAATATGGGCTTATAAGAGGAACGACATATAATTTTTACATGATAAAGGGGGCGAGTACATTAACTAAAAGGGGCTGCAGAGGTTTCCCGCGTGGAAAATGAGGAGAGAAAATGTTTGTAATCAACTACTCGTGGAGATGGATGAATTTGGGACCACAACAAGCATTATGGTGCTGAGCGGCAAAAAATGGATGGGACATTCTAGATAAGGCTCCTCTTCGACCTGGATAAGAGAAAAATAGCGGTGGACACGAGGAGAAGAGAGGGAAAAAGGGGGAAGTCTTCGTTTTTGGGGGGGGCTGAGCAGTTGTCATCTCTGTTCTTCGGAGGCTGTGGGTGATTCAGGTGGCATGCACATTGGAGATAGCAGGAAAACTCAATATGGTGACTTGAGGCAGTTTTCCACGTGATAAGGACAGAGTTAAGGGAGAATAGTCACCATAACTTTATGCCCAGAGGTATGTCACGTACGCTATTTCTCTACTCTCTTCAACTCCCAAAAGAAGTGGTTAGATGCGATTCCCAGAAAAAGGAAAGAATCAGGAGCGCTATGAACGTTGCAATGAAGTACATTGTGTAATTCTTAACTCTGTGCATCTAAGTGTCCTCTTCTTGATTGGGGTTGCTTGTCAGTATGGCCAAAAGATTTTGACATTCTCGAACTTCTTAGTGAAAAGTTTCTATTAAGCACGCTTTTGCAATGAGTGTTATTGAATTATTATCATTGGAATCATTTCTAAATTGATGGGTGCGTCGCATGGCAAGGAAATATCCCAAAAGATGTTATTTGTGGAGTTGCAGCTTTTATGGACAATGCCTCTTACTTAGTATCTCTTACATAACTACGTGGTAGAATTCTTACCAGGCTGAGTACTTTGAAAATGAGTTGTTTTTGTTTTTTTTATTCCGCCATAGATCTCGAGCCTATCTCTGGAAACCAATTAGAAGAGGGACATAGGCTGTGGGTGTGTGAAGTGATTAATTGCCAATGCAATGCTCTAACGGCTTATAAAGTTGGAAGGGAGATGTGCAGTAATGAAAGTATCGAGTGTGGGATGTGAGCTGAATTTGTGATGATTGCATGAAGCACCTAAATTCCTTGTTTAGAACAACCTCGAATACAGGAGATATGCTGACTTGAACTTTTGTTGAAATGTGAGTCTTCAACCCTGTTAATGTTTTTTAATATCTTGTGCTGTTTGAGCCTTTGTCTGATAAAACAAAAACGGGGATGTTCAGGGGGAGTGTTTAGAGGGCGAGGAAGGTGTGAAGAATACAGAAAAATTATGACTCCTGGGTACATGTTTGTTAGAGGATATAAACAGAGATAGGAAATGCCAACTTCAATCCCGTGCCCAGACCCGTTGGATGGAGTTCCATTAGTTCTGCCCTTGAATTAGTTATAGGTCATTCCAGCTCAAAGCCTTGTTCACTAAAGAAATTCAACATTTGAAATTATGAATGATGCATGCTGCTAAGAAGTTGGGAACTATCACCATGAGATGCTCCAACTTGATTCCCCAATAACTAACGTGGCGAATTGTTCAAATGAACTCATCATATGGAGTACTTTTATTGATGCACTCAAAGAGTCCACAATTCATGCATTTTCTCTTTGCATATTTCATAGGTTGCTAAGTGATTGAGAAGGGGGGGAAAGGAGTCGAAATTTTTGAAGGGTATATCCGGTAAGTCTTGGTGGGCAATCTCTTCACTTCTAGAAGTGACTGCACTATTCACAAAAAAAAAGGGGTCTTGACGCTCATTAAATTGCAAAGCTCAAGGGTGTTAAAGAGTGAAAGGGTTCTTCAAATTAATACATGGAGAGTTTTTTGTTTGATTGACTCTGACTTTATGGGTTTACGCATAGGAGATGTGCATTCCCCTAAATGAAATTTACGTGATTTTGGAGGTCTTTCCACTCTTTGAACCTAGGGGATAGAAGGGTATTCACATGCTAAGTGTGAGGTTTTGTGGGCTGAACCATTCTAGTCTGTCCGATCAATTGTTGTGGTCATGATAAACTTCGTACCCTAGCATGTGGAAGTGACTAAAACTTGAGGTGCAAAGAAAAGGCATTAATCGGAGAAAAAGAAAATATGTGAAACCAAGGGGAGTGCAGATAGTAGAGTAAAGGAAGTCTAAGGAAAGAGACAAGAGGGAAAGAACGCAAGAGCTATTGCACTTCTAGGTGTGTGTGTCTACAAGTGAGTGAGGAGAACAAAAAGTAGAGGGAAGAACAAGCAAGGAGGAGCAGTTGAAGGGAGGAGATGGTGAGTGAGAGAGGGAAAGCAAGAGATCTTGAGAGAGTATGAGAATGAGAAGGGAAGCAAGAAAGTGATAGATAAAGGAAGTATCCATTGGGAGATAATTGTGGCCTCCAGCTAATTCAAGTGGACAAATTCCACAGGGTTTGAGCAAGATAAATCCTTCTATAATCATCTTTCTCTTGGGCATTAGGACTCATCATTTTGGCGATCCTATTGGGGATCGTCAAGTGGTTGTAACTACACACATTCAGTGCTTTCGAGGCAAAAGACTTGTTGAAAAACAAAAATCCGAGCAAATCCAATTACATATGGGCATTTTCCCTTGGGTTTAAGGACACATCATTTTGGTGCGTTTGCCGGGAATTGGCTTAGCACATCTCATAGAGATTGCTACGAGCTCGCTTGGTGCCCCAATTGTGTGGCACAGCCAAGGCCCAGATTGGTTGCTTTGGTCTTGGTAAAGTGATGACACAAATAATGCAAGTTAGGGACTTTGAAAAGGTCGGCCCGAGGATGATGAACCCCGAATGGACTAGAAGTCCAAGCAGGTTTGGACGCTCAATGTGAAGCCGTACATATGAATGTCGCCGGGTTGGTCCAATCTCGAATTATATTTGGTGTTGGTGTTGTGAGAAATTTGGGCACATTGCAAAGTTTTAGCCTTTTGTGTCTAGTCCGTTGGACTTTGTTCCCGCATGCACGGATTGTGGAAAGAAAATTTTATGCGAACACGTGTGTCATGCAAAGGTCGAGGAGGTCTTGGCAAAAGAGGTTAGTACGTCCCTTGCGACTTTCTTCGTGGACGCCGAAGATAATGAGAGTTCGCTGGCAAGCATAAAACGTCAATTGGAATGTCTTCATGAAGAGCGCGATAGTGAGAGAGTCAAGGTGGAAACATTGGAGAAAAATCAGGCAAAGATAGAAGAGGTTGTAGACAAATGGGAGGAGCAATTCGGAGTGTTGGCAGATATAAGTAGAGTGTTAAAAGTGGAAAATGAGAAGCTGAGAGGACAAGTCCAATTGCTTGAGAGTTAGAAAGTGGCTAGGAAAAGCAATGCCACGAGAAAGGAGGTTTTGGACCTTAGAACTGGCTTGATGATAGCCAATTGCCATGGAGTTTTGATTGAAGAAGAGCTCTCACGAGACAATGATGACCTTGCACGAAGAGTCGACCAAGTGGAAAAGGAAATTGAGAAATTGCGAGAGATGACTCGTAGATATGATGACCAAGCGGGTAAGGTAGCGGAAGAGTTCCACCTGGAGTTAGAAAGGATGAAGAGTGCTCAAGCAGAGAGTGATGAGAAAATGAGACAGGTAGAAAAAGAGAATGCAAAGCTGAGTAGCAAGCTTGGTAGGTGGATGAATCGGAAAGGCGATGAGACACAAAGACAGGTGGAGGACCCGAGAGTGGGGAAAATGGAGGAAGAGTTGAAAGCGGTGTTGGATAGGTTCGATGCATTCAGAACGGAGTTAGAAAGAACAAAGAATGAATTATCGAAGAAGGTAGATGATCTAGATGAAGAAAATATGAGTAGGATTTGGGAGGAAAGATCGATTAGAGAGGAAGTCGAGAAGTTGACCGTTGGAGTTGAGAAGAGGGAGGATATTCCCCTCGGATCTGCAAAAAGGGTGAGAGAGGATAAAGAGATGGAGCAAATATGGAATCGGTTGTGAAGCATTGACTCTGACCTGTTCCAATATCAGAGTGATATTGAGCTCAACAAACAAGGATTAAGAGACCTAGCGGCGAGGCTTGAGGCACTAAGAGGTATAGCGGCCAATGGTAGTTTTCCCTGTCATCTATCAGGTCAGGTGGAATCTCTCCAAGGCAGAGGTTGGAGATGAAAAAATAGACAAGGAGATGGATGTCGGTGAGGATGGCTTGAGTCTGACTAGGGTTTGCTTTGCTGATTGTGAGTCAGAGATGTGAAGACGGATGGATCGAGTGTGTTGTATGCTTGGGACTGAAGTGGCATTTTTTAGGGGTTTCAGGTCGACAAGGTAGTTAGTGTGTGCGGGTTTCGAGAGGAAAAGTTGACCATGGCATTAGTGGTCGGATTTTGGCTTGAGTAGCGGCAGAGAGGAGAGGTGTGTCATCGGGATGTCCACATGGAGTTTATATGTGTGTGCATTGTGATTGGGATGGTTGTGAAAAAGGCCCTTTCTTTTGTCTCCTAATTCTCGAGATCTTGGAAAAAGAAAATAGAAAAAAAAAAGAAAAAAAATAAAAAAAGAAGTCTATATGTTTGTGTATGTGTGCGTGTGGCTACGCGCCTATATGGGCCGATAGGTGGGTGGACCCACTTTGGCCGGGTGGTCAAAGCCACGAACCGATGTCAGTTTCGCATAGGGCTAGCCGTCTGTGTGTCGCACGGTGCATTGGGCTGGTAGATGGGTGTAACAAACCCGATCGGGTGGTCGAGTCCATGAGTTGCATCCAGCTTCAGCGTAGGCCGGCAAGTGTGAGTAAATATGTGGAAAAATGATGGAAAAAAAAGAGAAAAAGAAAATTCCTCTCTCGAGGGGGACATAAGAGAGGCGAGAGAGCATCATGCTCGGATGGGAATGTGTGTATGTGTTGTGGGGATCTGGGAATGTGTGGACTCCTGATGAGGCATGTCAAATCAATGCTTAAGCTCGGCTAGGGTTTTGGCTACAACGTGTCTGTGGAAGACTTGGACTTGAGGGATCCAAGCATGCTAGTGGCTTTGTTCATCTGCGAACTCTTGGGAGGTGCTTAATTTGGTTCTTAGGTTGTGCAACTACTTGCGATGTCCTGAAGCATGTCGACGATGAGCGATCTTGTCGGACTGAGCTTGTGTTAGGCTTGAGTGGTCTTTGCCGATTGTCTATCAATTAAGGAGGTGTGGTGGGGACCTAGCATGGAATTTAGTTGAAAAAAAAAAGCAAAGAGTCGATGAAAAGGAAAGCGGGTAGTAGAAACCCTAGGTCAAAGGGGCATGGAAAATGGAAAGAAATTAGGAAAGTGAACATATAAACCAAAAGAGTAGTGGAAAGGAAGAGAGGATGCGGGTCTTGCATGAATGTATGTTGTGTGTATGAAAAAGTAGTGGGAAAGCGATGGTGAGGCCAAGAAGAATACCGAGAAGAAAAATTGGATGCGGTTTTCACTTGTGTTTACATTGCATGTGAATGGAGAGGAATGAGGAGAGAGGGAATGTGGATAGGCTTCTCCTTGTATGCATATGGGTTGTGACGAGCTTGCATGTGTGACGAGGATGTGTGATGTGATTTCTTGATGTGTATTTGCTCTTTCCATTTTGGTTGTAGATGTTATTGTGATTTGATGAAGAAAGATTCTAATGTTTGATGAAGTTTGTAGACAGGTGGACATGGCGATGAAGATGCGAGAAGATGGACAAACATGGTAAGTGAAATGATTGGATTCTGGTACTAACCGACAATTGTATGAGGGTGATTGAAAGTGCTATATTGAGGGGAGAATAGGCATGCAAGTGAAAGATTTGTATTTGATTGAGTGATGAGCACATTGTTAAACGCGCGTTGCCATCACAGGCGCGTTTAAACTCTTTCGGGTTCTTGGGAGTGGTAGGGGTCTGATAATCAGAGGCCCTAAACTTGATTTTCCCAATAACTCATTCACATCGCAGTACACTAATGTTCAAAAAACTCTATTAATACGAATTACTATCAATCCTCTGGCTCGTTCTATCACAGACTTACTGTCCATACTCAGGTTAATACTTTCTCAGTACGTAGCACCGGGGTTATTCATTACCGTAACACAGACTTCAGTACCGTAACTTAATGGAATGGGCTAACCGCAAGTTAATGTAATCAAAGAAAGACGAAAACACAGTACTACTCAGATTTCTCAAACACAACACCACGACAACTCCATAGAACGTAATCGCCCAGACAGACAGTTTGGTGATTCTACTGGTCGTCACCGGAGCGTCCTTTCATTAGTTTATAAAGAGATACAACTTTTCGCAACGACCTTTCGATTCGTGCGGAATACGAAAAGTAAAGAATTACAAATGCCAATTCGGCGGCTTACAATGGCACGCACGGTGGACTTGAACCCGCAATGATACAAAACTTAGGGCTCTTCTACTATACCCTGGATGTACATGGTTCGGGCTAATTTTTTGCTTCAGACTATCCAGCATTTTCTTTAAAGTGTCTGGTTCGACTAACTGTGCGTCAGTACGAACATAACTGGCGGCAATTACTTGAGTCATCAAAATGTCAGCTTGCGTCTGCAAAAATGCCTCCTGTAAGTAAAAATCGTTCGCCAGGGCTTCATCCCGGCTCAATTTCATGTCTTCGATCCGTTTATCTATTCAGGATAGATGTTTTGCTTGAATACCTAACTGTTTCTCTCTTCTTTCCAGTTCCTGAGCCTGATATTGAATTGTCCGGTAATATGCATCTCTTTCTTTTCTGATCCCTGCTATCTCCTTCTGCAGTTGATTGGTTGAGTTCATCTGAATTTTAAGAGCAGAATTTGCTTCAAACAAGTTGGTATTTTCTCTCTGGAGTTCTTCATTAGTTTGCTTTGCTAAATCTGCCATTTCCTGTCCTTTCTGCACAACTTCATCTTGTTGGTGCAGGACAATCACCAATTGATGTTTTAACATGGAAATGAAGTCAAGGATTTGAGAAGAGAACAAGTTGTGAAGCTTGAAGGAAGGACACATTTAGAATTTGGAAGATGTGTACACATATGTACATTATGTCAGAGATAATTCACTTATATCTTTGAGTAGTCATAAGCTTGTAAATTTTTGTCTATATATATACTTGGAAAATGTCGGGACAAGTGTGAGAGAATGTAGAGCATGAGAATAGAGTAGAATTAGAAGTCATTAGACACTTATGAAGAAGTTAGAATAGCTCTCTCATCCAGATGTAATTTTTGTCAGAAATGAAAAGAAGTTGCGCCCGATGTTTCTGTGCATTCTCCTTCTGTGCTTGATCATTTCAAGAATCCTTTTGTAGATGTCTAAGTCCATAGTTAATGAGTCTATGGTTAAAGTTTGAGAGCCTAATTGTAAACAGGCTGTGAGAATTATGAGTAGGAACATTCATATGTAAAAGAGTGTTCACAGTTTTCTGAAACAGGTGCATTTCCGATGATCAATGATTTGATCATTTCTCACTGCACAGATTAAAGTTTTGCATGAGTAAGGACTCAAAATCTAAGTTGAGAGATAAGCCATCTATGGCTAAAAGCATTTGCTTAAACGGGTTCTAATTTTGGAGAACCATGTCTTAGAAGTTGCAGGTGTCAAAGTCGACTATACAGAGAGACACTTTCAGACATAGGTAGATTGGTTGAATCATTTCTCATAATCTACTTAATCTTTTGAAGTGTTTTAACTTGGAGGAGGTGCAGAATCTCTAGCTGAAACATTCTACAAAGTTTTATAAAAAACTTTACACAAATGATCAGTCAATGAGTGATTAAGGTGCAGCAGACTTTTCTAAGAAATGACTTTCTTCACAGTTAGCTAATTTCTTGATAATTTGGTGCTTGTCTTCCAAAATTGGTTGGAGTTTAAAGTTATTCTTGATATAGAGGTGGTCTAACATCAAGGATAGCTTATTCTTTTGGAGATTAACACTCTCCATCACATCTAGTTGAACTCACATTTCTTCCAATAAATTTCCAAGTGCTATGCGAGCATCCTCTTTATCCTGAACTAACTGTTTTAACTGAAGAATTTTCTCATCAGTAGCACTTAATAATTCATCTTTGGCTTGTATCTCAGCTAACGCAGCATCTCTCTGGCTGATCAACGATTCCTGTTCAGCAAGTCGAGCTTGGAGCTGTTGAATCTGTTCATGCAGAGCATGATTTTCGGTCTTTACTACATCTACCTCTTCCTGGAGTGGAGTAATATCCGCTTCAAGAACATCAAATTTGTGTTGTAATTCATGTCGGATATTATCAGTAACCTCCTTCATCTGATTTGGTAGTTGCTGCGACAGTTGGATTAACATATGATCCATGGATGCTAACTCAGTAAACATAGGAATCGGAGGAAACAGGAGAGGAGGAAGTGGTTGGGATGAAGAAGCTGATAAGAGATGATGGGAAGAGGGTGGAGAATAATTAGGGGAAGAAGAAGAAGTAGCAAGTTCTTCAGGGACAATGGGCTTGACAGGTGCAATGGAATCGACCGGAGGCATGGGTGGAGGAGTGGGTAGAAGAGTGTTGGGTACCAATACTATTCCTATAAGTTGCTGTGTAGTCGCTTCAGTTTGGGCAACTGCAGAATCTACTACCGCAATCAATTCCTTGAAAATTTCTACAACAATAGCTTGCGCATCTTCTTGCACATCTTGTTTGGATTGTTGCTGAGAATTTTCCCAAGAAGAGCTTTCTGTAGTATTGGTAGAAGATGCACTGTGGTCTTGTTGCCGGATGGGAGAAGATTGGGTGGAAGAATCAAGGTGAATCGAGGTTGCAGTATCATGGAAAATCTCTTCTTCATGCCCGGCTGTTGAACCTTGTACTTGACTTTCAGAGGGGCTTATCCGTCTTCGCTTCCGGTGAAGAAGTTGAAAGAGATCTTCATCATCCTCTTCGGTATCTTCGAGTACTTGGGCAGATTCTTCATGGTATAATATTGGAGCGTTTGGAGGCGGTTGCGCTGCTTGGAGGGCCGGAAACAAAAAAGTAAGGATGTGTGGAAGACGGGAACGCGGCAGATCTCCTTTGTTGACATGCTTAATGAAGTTCAGGATCAGGGCGACACAAGATGGCATACTCATTCGATGAGTGCCTTGGGAATAATTCCATCATGGTAGCTATCGGAAGGAGAGGACCATTCTCTCGTCCTTCCAGAGGGAGGCGGAAAGCGGCAGCGAATGATGCGAATGTGATTACTACACGAGACAGTAAACATAGGATCAGCCAACTTTGCTCCGTAGCAGGTGTGGCGGCTATGGCAACAATGATCTGGGCATAATACGGATGACACTCCACTGAATGCCAAGGCAATTCAGCGAAGTTTGACAGACCTCGGATATGCAAGAACTCACTCACGTCCGGAGGGAGTCCATCACGGAAGGTAGCAAAATTTGCTAAAGCTTCCATTATGTGTACGCGAAAACACAAAGACACGAATACATAGTGATCACAGAAAACACAAAGCACACAGAGCACACAGACATAATAGTGATTAACAGCGAAAAGAAGAAGATTACGTAGATACTCGGTAACGGGAGGCGATCAAAAATGTTAATCATCGCGCGGTGTTGAGATGAGAACCTTCATAACTATGGCGTGCATGCATGTGCAGATCCATAATACATGGCGGCTTTTAATCATAATTAGATATCAAAACGAGAATATTTACAGGCTTATTCAACTAACACGCAAAATTAAAAAGAAAGTAAATAACACGAAGAACATGTCAGCGAGAATCAGGTGCTTGGTGATACGGCCGCAACTTCGAACCATTGATAACTTTAGGAAGAGAAATTCCGATCAATGTAGTCAACCAAAAAGTAGCTAGTCCCACTTGTTCACTAATTCGGTAAGGACCGAACCACCGTAATTTGAATTTTCCAGCTCCACGATTTGATTTTGCATTATAAAACAGCACAAGTTGCCCCACCGTAAAAACTGGAGTTTTGAGATACCGATCATGAGTACGTGCTTGTCGCAACTGCATTTCTTGAAGGACCAACAAACTTTCCCAACGATGTTCATCTAAATTAGTGCTTCCAACCGAAAAGGCAAAGAGTCTTCGGGTAACAATTTCTGAGTTATGGCCACACGTAGGCTTGGCACTACAATTTCCATTGGCGCAATTGCTTCCAGCCCATAAGCAAGCTTGAAAGGGGTCATTCCGGTTGCAACTTTGTATGTAGTCCGGTATGCCCATAAGACTGCTGGTAGTAACTGATCCCATCTTTCTGGTGATTCCACAACCAATTTGCGTAGCATACTTAACAAGGTCTTATTAGTGCTTTCCGCCAATCCATTGGCACGAGGATAGTACGGTGAACTGAATTTATGCAGAATCTGAAAAGTGTGTGTGAGCACTCGCATTAAATTATTAGCAAAGTGTGTTCCTTGGTTTGTCACAAGCTCCAGAGGTAATCCATAACGCGGGAAAACATCCTTCATCAGACATTTTGCCACCGAAACAGCTGTGGCAGACCGTAAGGCCCAAGCTTTTGCCCACCTGGTAGCATAATCTGTACATGTCAGAATGTAGCGATTGTTGCTAAGGATTGCTGGAGGTGTGATTGGTCCAATAAAATCAAGACCCCATTTTTGAAAAGGTTCCAAAGGTAATACAGGTTGTAGAGGAAAGAAGTGATGTTGTAAAGGCTGTCCAGATCACTGACAAGTGTCACACTACTGCACAAAATGAGTCACATCTTTATACATGGTAGGCCACCAAAGCCCACTTTGCAGAATTTTCCGGTGTGTAAGATCTGCGGCAAAATGTCCACCGGAGGGTAGTGAATGTGCCATAGCAATAACCGAGTTTACTTCATGTGGGGTAATACAACGAAGTAAGACACCAGTATGATCCACGTAGTACAACTGTCCTACAATCAACCGGAATCTACGACTATAAACTACAATTTTCCGACGCATAGTAGGAGAAGTTTGAGGAGGAAGACATCCATCAGTAAGAAAGGTTAATAACTGATCATAGTAGGTAGGTGGCACAGGAGGTTCTGCAGATTCGTCACTAGTCATTTCAGTAATGTAAATTGCTGGTGTGGTGTCATCAACGCCCACCGAAGCTTCACCGGAATCCAACCGAGAGAGAAAATCTGCTAATGCATGTGCAGTGCCGGGTCGATGAACCACTTCATAATCGAATTATTGTAACAATAAAACCCAACACGCTAAGTGACCACCTAAATGCTGTTGTCGAACCAGATACACCAGCACAGCATGATCCACGTGAAAGGTGAATTTTCGGCCTAACAAATAATGCCGGATTTTTTTTACAGAATACACCAAACCAAGACATTCTCTTTCAGTCACTGAATAATTCCTTTCAGCAGGAGCGAGTCAAGGACTTGCATAGTAGACAGGCCGAAACCATTTGTCCGTTTGCTGCATTAAAACACTTCCAATTGCTATGTCTGAGGCATCGACGAAGACGTGGAACGGGCGTTCCCAATCCGGGGGTTGCAAAATGGATGCCTGAGTCAATAATTCTTTTAAACGATCGAAGGCAGTTTGACATTCTGGAGTCAAGTCGAATTGTCATGGAGTGCTCATCATGAGCCGATTAAGTGGTGTGGCGAGATGAGCTAACCACCGTAAATGTCAACCATGCCACCGGATTTGACCTAGGAAGCGCATCACTGCTTTCGGCGTAGTAGGCACAGGTGCTTCCAACACAAATGCAACTTTATCTGGATCAACTTGTATGCCTTGTGCAGAAATAATATGGCCAAGGAGTTTACCACACGAAACCGCAAAGACAGATTTAGTCGGGTTCAAGCACAGTCGGTATTCTCGGCATTTCTCAAAACAACACCGTAAATGATACAGGTGTGCCACAATCTTGCCGAATAAGGAGAAGTCATCTAAGTAAACTTGCATAAAAGAAGTAAGGTAGGGTGAAAACATTTCCTGCATACAACGTTGGAAGGTGCTGAGAGCATTCCTTAACCCAAACCACATGACCGTACAAGCAAAAACACCCCAGTTGGTAATGAAAGCTGTTTTTGGTATGTCTTGTTCAACCATTCTGACCTGGTTATAAGCACTGTAGCCATCCAGAAAGGAGTACATCTCGTGTCCAGCCACTCTGTCCAGCATTGTGTCGAGAAAGGGAAGAGGAAATGGGTCAAGGTACCGTGGCCGCATTCAATTTTCGGTAATCCACACAGATTCTGAGCTGCTTGTTTTTCTTCAGAACAATTACGATTGGCGAGATCCATTCAGCGTGCTCAATGGGGACAATGAATCCCACTTTTAGTAGCCGATCGAATTCTGCCTTGACTTGTGATGCATAGTTAGGATTCATTCGGTAACTGGATTGTTTAATTGGCTTCGCTTCCGGCTTGAGCACGACCCGATGTTGATAGATGCGAGGGTCAAGTCCTTTCATATCGCGGTAATCCCAGGCAAAAACATCAGAAAACTAACGAAGAAGCTGGATCAAGTATGCTTGAAATGCCTCAGACAATCCTGCCTTTATCTTGACAGGTCGCGGGTTCACTTCATCTCCCAAATTATAGGTCACTAACTGATCTTCCGGGACATAAAATTGACGAGGTTTCCCCAAGTCATCAGCTGATTGTAAAAGTTGATGTAGAGTAGCTCCATCCATAGCAACATCATGATCTACATCTGTATCTCCGGTCACGGGAACAACCGTACAGGCTGCCAGACTCCAGTTATCTGCTACAGCTTGAAGATCTATAGTACCCAAGGAGATCATATCTTTATTATTCTTCAAAAATATGTCTTCTTCGTCATCGGATAAGCCATCCAACATGCCGACCGGCTCTGCTACATATGGTCAGGCATGAAGTTCGCAAGGCTGAATGGCATCGAGTTTGACAACATATTTACGGTGGTTGTCTTTGAAAGTCAGTTCCTGTGCTGACCAATCCTGTATGACTTTAGCTTGTTTCAACCATGGTCGACCGAAAAGGAGATTATAGTCGAGACTGGACTCCGGTAATTCTAAGACTACGAAAGTCATCTTAAACATGGTACCCTGCACGAGGCCTACCGGATGGACTCGGGATTGATCTGCCATTCTGACAAAGAATTGAAGAAGTTCGATTTGGGTCCACCCTAACTTCTTGCAGAGAGCCGCAGTTGCTATGTTCACACCGGAACCACCATCAATTAGCACTTGCGCAATCTTGTGATTTTTATGCTAGACAGTAATTAAAGGAACAGAATGATCCACCGTAGAATCAGTTTTTGGTTGGATTGTTGCAATCGCTGGAGTACTAGGAGATACGGGACTAACCTGTTGTTGAAACTGCTGCCTAACTCCTGGCACTAAAGCGAGTAGCTGTCCCAAGGGGAGTGTAATTGAGGCCTTAGAGAGAATATCCCATACCGGATCTGGTGGAATTGTACTCTTCCCCGATTCTGATGATGATTCTCCTATTACTGGGGTACAATCTTGTTCATGCGCTCCCACCTTTGGCAGGGGAACTTGTGTCACCGGAACTGGATCAGGGAACACCGTAGGCTCTTTGGTGGTCCAATGGCTAGCTTTGTTATACATTCTCTGTTGTTCACGGATGCCAGATTCAAACACCTCAGCTGCTGGTTGCAATTGCTTACCGGATCTTGTCTGAACCACTGCGGCTTGTGTTTCTATTGGTGAAATATAGACCATGTTGGTCATCGAGTTCTGACGCTCTTTCTTCCTTTGATCATATTCGACTGCATCCTTGCAAAATCTTCGGATGTGCCCAAGCTCACCGCAAAAATGGCATCGAGGTGGTGCTAAGGAAGTAATTCCTTTGATGTACCTATCTGCCAGCGATTTGCATTGAAGTTGGTATTCCGCTGTCCCCGATAATTCCTGTATCCTTGTGATTGATTGTTTCACATCTGCGGTGGCACATAATGAGTGGCTGGCTTCCCTGGTTCCTGTATGATGGCATTCACAGCTGCTTGTCCCTGCACTTTGGCGTTATACACACAATTTTTGGTGGAATGTCCGGTGGTATTGCAGATAGCACAATACATTTGATTAAGGGCACAGGTAGCACTGGTGTGCCCAGGATTTTTGCACTTAGTACAGTACATTTGTTTAGCCAGATCCTCTGCAATATTTTTACTAGCTTTCAACCACTCCAAGTCTTCGGTGAATCCCCCAACCTTATGCTCTAGTTGCAGGGCCATCGCTATAACAGCATCCAGTGTCATAGCTCCCACACAGCGAATGATCATGATTTGTTTGAGCTGTGGGGTCAAACCATTAATGAACCATTGAGTTATGACATCATCCGGTAAATTAGCATGTGCCAGAGGTAATTGTCTTAAATGATTTCTAAATAATGTGGCATATTCCTGAACTGTTTGGTGCGGCTTCTATCTATTGTTCTGCAAATAATAAAAAATTTTGGCAGGGTTCTTCTTCAGTCGGAACCTCTGCAAAAACGCATCCCTTACCGCCTCATAGGTGCCGAAATGGTTGATATCATACTCTGTTAACCACCTCGCTGCTTCATTGACTAATGTAGACTGGAATACGATGGCCTTGTATGCCGGATCGGGTGGATGGTTTAGCACTGCATAACTTATTTCAAAGGTGCGTACATGGGCATCAGGATCGTCACCTAGAAATCCTCCGAACTTGGTGTATGTTACTCCTGTTGGAACTGGTCGAAGTGGAAGTGGCTGTTGCTGTTGTTGCTGCTGTTGTTGTTGCTGTTGTTGTTGTTGTTGTTGTTGTTGCTATTGTTGTCCACTCATGGTGCTAGTAGTGGTACTGTTACTATCTCCTGAGTTCTGAGGAGGTGTTTCCGGTCCTTCGGATTCTGTATGATCAGACTGCTCACCTTCCGGCTTGAAAATAGCGTTCAACCTCTTACGGATCTCCAATTCGAATAGCCTATCCTCTTCTTTGGTATCAAACGTAGGCACACTTACCCCGAACAATGGTGTTCGGAATGAAGATTCACCAGGAAGTATCACACTGTCACTGGAAAATTGTAAATTCCCTGCAACTGGGACCGAACTGTCACCGGAATTAGTCGAACTTTCCCCAAACCAGGGTATTCTTTCACCAACAATGGTCTCTCTGGATAACACACCTCTATCCTCAGAGAGGTTTGAATCCTGACCAGACGGTGTCATGTCAACTGCACACTATGTCCCTGTATACTCTGAAGTTACTGTATCTTCTGTAGACTGTGCCGAAATCACACCGGAATCTACCGGAATTGCAGTATGTTCCACCGGAATACTATCGGAATCACTGCTAATGCGCTTCGCTTCTTCGACGACTGGGCTTAACCGATCTGTGCTTCTGCCTCCTAGGGGTGTCCCTAACAAATTTGGTACCGCCCAAGGCTGTCGGTCTCTCCTGTACTTCGGATGTCGATTCATAATCCGTGGCCACCTTCCCACAATCAATTTGCAACACTCTGTTGCCACCTTCCCACAGACGGCGCCAGTGTTAAACGCGCGTTGCCGTCATAGGCACATTTAAACTCATTCGGGTTCTTGGGAGTGGAAGGGGTATGATAATCAGAGGCCCTAAACTTGATTTTCCCAATAACTCATTCACATCGCAGTACACTAATGTTCAAAAAACTCTATTAATACGAATTACTATCAATCCTCTGGCTCGTTCTATCACAGACTTACTGTCCATACTCAGGTTAATACTTTCTCAGTATGTAGCACCGGGGTTATTCATTACCGTAACACAGACTTCAGTACCGTAACTTAATGGAATGGGCTAACCGCAAGTTAATGTAATCAAAGAAAGACGAAAACACAGTACTACTCAGATTTCTCAAACACAACACCACGACAACTCCATAGAACGTAATCGCCCAGACAGACAGTTTGGTGATTCTACTGGTCGTCACCGGAGCGTCCTTTCATTAGTTTATAAAGAGATATAACTTTTTGCAACGACCTTTTGGTTCGTGCAGAATACGAAAAGTAAAGAATTACAAATGCCAATCTGGAGGCTTACAACATGTTGGATGATTTGACTGCAGGAACATATTGGGCTCGTCGGGGACGACTTCACAAATAAGTGGAGGGGAGTATGTTAGCTTGGGAAATGGCTGGTTTTGATGCACTGATATGTTTCTATTTGGCAAGAGAATATGTTTGATTGCAGGTACTTGAAGAGTTGATCAAATGGTTGATATGAATTATTTGGGGATTACATGGTGCTTTCTTGGTCGAAGAGGAAGGCCGTCAACATTTGGATTTCGGCTATGGAAAATATAAGCATGTTCAAGATGCCATCACTTGTTTTGAATGGATGTAGCTTGAGGGAATCCATGCAAATTCTGGTACTTTTGTTCATGTCCAGAATGCTTGTTGACATGCAAGCTTGGGATTTGTGTGGTCAAGCAAGGAAGACGGCTCCAAGTATAGTGTTCATAGATCGCAGCTATGAGAGGCTGAAAATTGAGGATGAATATGGGCTTAGAAGAGGAACGACATATAATTTTTACATGATAAAGGGGGCGAGTACATTAACTAAAAGGGGCTGCAGAGGTTTCCCGTGTGGAAAATGAGGAGAGAAAATGTTCGTAATCAACTACTCGTGGAGATGGATGAATTTGGGACCACAACAAGCATTATGGTTCTGAGTGGCAAAAAATGGACAGGACATTCTAGATAAGGCTCTTCTTCGACCTGGATAAGAGAAAAATAGCGAGAAAAATAGCGGTGGACATGAGGAGAAGAGAGGGAAAAAGGGGGAAGTCTTCGTTTTGGGGGGGGCTGAGCAGTTGTCATCTCTGTTCTTCGGAGGCTGTGGGTGATTCAGGTGGCACGCACAGTGGAGATAGCAGGAGAACTCAATATGGTGACCTGAGGCAGTTTTCCACACGATAAGGACACAATTAAGGGAGAACAGTCGCCATAACTTTATGCCCAGAGGTATGTCACATACGCTATTTCTCTACTCTCTTCAACTCCCAAAAGAAGTGGTTAGATGCGATTCCTAGAAAAAGGAAATAATCAGGAGCGCTATGAACGTTGCAATGAACAACATTGTGTAATTCTTAACTCTGTGCATCTAAGTGTCCTCTTCTTGATTGGGGTTGCTTGTCAGTATGGCCAAAAGATTTTGACATTCTCGAACTTCTTAGTGAAAAGTTTCTATTAAGCACGCTTTTGCAATGAGTGTTATTGAATGATTATCATTGGAATCATTTCTAAATTGATGGGTGCGTCGCATGGCAAGGAAATATCCCAAAAGATGTTGTTTGTGGAGCTGCAGCTTTTATGGACAATGCCTCTTACTTAGTATCTCTTACATAACTACGTGGTAGAATTCTTACCAGAAGCTTGAGTGGGGATCCATTAATTGTCAAGGCTGAGTACTTCAAAAATGAGTTGTTTTTGTTTTTTTTTATTCCGCCATAGATCGCGAGCTCCTTATGAATAATGCTGGGTGTAAAAAAATTTATGTGGTATGGATAGTGAAGATTAGTCAAGAAGCCTGTCTCTGGAAACCGATTAGAAGAGGGACATAGGCTGTGGGTGTGTGAAGTGATTAATTGCCAATGCAATGCTCTAACGGCTTATAAAGGTGGAAGGGAGATGTGCAGTAATGAAAGTATCCAGTGTGGGATGTGAGCTGAATTTGTGATGATCGCATGAAGCACCTAAATTCCTTGTTTAGAACAACCTCGAATACAGGAGATATGCTGACTCGAACTTTTGTTGAAATGTGAGTCTTCAACCCTGGTAATGTTTTTTAATATCTTGTGTTGTTTGAGCCTTTGTCTGATAAAACAGAAACCGGGAAGTTCAGGGGGAGTGTTTAGAGGGCGAGGAAGGTGTGAAGAATAAAGAGAAAATATCACTCCTGGGTACATGTTTGTTAGAGTATATAAACAGAGATAGGAAATGCCAACTTCAAATTAAATTGCAAAGCTCAAGGGTGTTAAAGAGTGAAAGGGTTTTTCAAATTAATACATGGAGAGTTTTTTGTTTGATTGACTCTGACTTTATGGGTTTACGCATACGAGATGTGCATTCCCTAAATGAAATTTACGTGATTTTGGAGGTCTTTCCACTCTTTGAACCTAGGGGATAGAAGGGTATTCACGTACTAAGTGTGAGGTTTTGTGGGCTGAACCATTCTAGTTTGTCCGATCAATTGTTATGGTCATGATAAAGTTCGTACCCTAGCATGTGGAAGTGACTAAAATTTGGGGTGCAAAGAAAAGGCATTACCCGGAGAAAAAGAAAATATGTGAAACCAAGGGGAGTGGAGATAGCAGAGTAAAGGAAGTCTAAGGAAAGAGACAAGAGGGAAAGAACACAAGAGCTATTGCACTTCTAGGTGTGTGTGTCTACAATTGAGTGAGGAGAACAAAAAGTAGAGGGAAGAACAAGGGAGGAGGAGCACTTGAAGGGAGGAGATGGTGAGTGAGAGAGGGAAAGCAAGAGATCTTGAGAGAGTATGAGAATGAGAAGGGAAGCGAGAAAGTGATAGATAAAGGAAGTATCCATTGGGAGATAATTGTGGCCTCCAGCTAATTCAAGTGGACAAATTCCACAGGGTTTGAGCAAGATCAATCCATCTATAATCATCTTTCTCTTGGGCATTAGGACTCATCATTTTGGCGATCCTATTGGGGATCGTCAAGTGGTTGTAACTACACACATTCAGTGCTTTCGAGGCAAAAAGGACCTGTTGAAAAACAAAAATCGGAGCAAATCCAATTACATATGGGCATTTTCCCTTGGGTTTAAGGACACATCATTTTGGTGCGTTTGCCAAGAATTGGCTTAGCACATCTCATAGAGATTGCTACGAGCTCGCTTGGTGCCCCAATTGTGTGGCACAGCCAAGACCCAGATTGGTTGCTTCGGTCTTGGTAAAGTGATGACACAAATAATGCAAGTTAGGGACTTTCAAAAGGTCGGCCCGAGGATGATGAACCCCGAATGGACTAGAAGTCCAAGCGGGTTTGGACGCTCAATGCGAAGTTGTGCATATGAATGTCGCCGGGTTGGTCCAATCTAAAATTATATTCGGTGTTGGTGTTTTGAGAAAGTTGGGCACATTGCAAAGTTTTACCCTCGTGTGTCTAGTGCGTTGGACTTTGTTCCCGCATGCACGGATTGTGGAAAGAAAAGTTTATGTTCGCATGTGTCATGCAAAGGTCGAGGAGGTCTTGGCAAAAGAGGTTAGTACGTCCCTTGTGACTTTCTTCGTGGACACTGAAGATAATGAGAGTTCGCTGGCAAGCATAAAACGTCAATTGGAATGTCTTCATGAAGAGCGCGATAGTGAGAGATTCAAGGTGGAAACATTGGAGAAAAATCAGGCAAAGATAGAAGAGGTTGTAGACAAATGGGAGGAGCAACTCCGAGTGGTGGCAGATATAAGTAGAGTGTTAAAAGTGGAAAATGAGAAGCTGAGAGGACAAGTCCAATTGCTTGAGAGTGAGAAAGTGGCTAGGAAAAGCAATGCCATGAGAAAGGAGGTTTTGGACCTTAGAACTGGCTTGATGATAGCCAATTGCCATGGAGTTTCGATTGAAGAAGAGCTCTCATGAGACAATGATGACCTTGCACGAAGAGTCGACCAAGTGGAAAAGGAAATTGAGAAATTGCGAGAGATGACTGGTAGAAATGATGACCAAGCGGGTAAGGTAGCGGAAGAGTTCCACCTGGAGTTAGAAAGGATGAAGAGTGCTCAAGCAGAGAGTGATGAGAAAATGAGACAGGTAGAAAAAGAGAATGCAAAGCTGAGTAGCAAGCTTGGTAGGTGGATGAATTAGAAAGGTGATGAGACACAAAGACAGGTGGAGGACCCGAGAGCGGGGAAAATGGAGGAAGAGTTGAAAGCGGTGTTGGATAGGTTGGATGCATTCGGAACGGAGTTAGAAAGAATGAAGAATGAATTGTCGAAGAAGGTAGATGATCTAGATGAAGAAAATATGAGTAGGATTTGGGAGGAAAGATCGATTAGAGAGGAATTCGAGAATGTTAAAAGGACAAACTTCCGTCAAGTCCGCCTTTTAATCTTTGTTCGGGTTCTTGGGGATGGTAGGGGTCTAATACTTTAGAGGCCCTTTATCTAGTTTTCCCACTTAACTAACAAATTAAGCAGTACACTATTACTCAGTATCAATTCTTCTACACACTCTTACTACTCGCATTCCAGTTATTATTTACGCCGTAGGTAACACAGAAGTAATGATCACCATAGTGCAGATTGATCATCGTCACCGAACATTACTATGTTAACCAGAAATTAATGTAATTCAACAAAGTAAATTAGCAATACTCAGATTTATTGGAATCTGCACTCCGACGTCTCCACAGGATCGCAAATCGCCTAGATAGACAATCTGGCGATCTCGTCTCCTCTCTTTGGATTGAACACCGTAATGTCTCTTCATTAATAGAAAATGGGTTACATCACTTAGCTACAACCTTTCGGTACGTGCGGTATAGAAAAAATATAATATTACATGATGCCGATCCGGCGGCCTAACACTTGCACGCACGGTGGACTTGAACCCGCAAGGAAAACAAAATTAAGGCTCATCTACGATGCCTTGGATATACATGGTTCTTGCTAATTTGAAAGTTCTGGCGATTTTCTATTTTAATGAATCCAACATTAGTTTTAATGTTTCCAGCTCCACCAGCTGTGCGTCAGTTTGGACTGAACTTGCCGCAATGACCTGACTCACCAGAACTTCAGTCTGGGTCTGCAAAAATGCTTCTTGCAAGTAAAAGTCATTGGCAAGGGCTGCATCATGGCTCAATCTCATATCATTAATTTGTCCATCTATTCTCGATAGTCACTCTGCTTGAAAGCCTAGCTGCTTTTCTCTTCGTTCCAGCTCCTGAGCTTGATATTGAATGGTTTGATAATAAGCATCTCTTTCTTTCTTAATCCCTGCTATCTCCTTCTGAAGTTGAATGGTTAAACTCGTCTGGGCTTTGAGAGCAGAATTCGCCTGAAACAGATCGGCAGTTGCGGCCTGGAGTTCTGCATTAGTCTGCTTAGCTAAAGTAGCCATCTCTTGTCCTCTCTGCACGACCTCATCAAGCTATATTCGAGTTTCCTCCAACAAATTGCCAATCGCCACTCAAGCATCTTCTTTATCCTGTACCAACTGATTTAACTGCTTGATCTCTTCATCATGAGCAGTTAACAAAACATCCTTGGCTTTTAACTCTGCCAATGCTGCATCGCGTTGTGCAATCAATGTGTCTTGCTCTACAATCCTAGCTTGAAGTTGCTAAAGTTGCATCTGCAAAGCATGGTTGTCTGCCTTAACGACATCTGCTTCTTCCTGTAATGGGGCAATATCAGCCTCTAAAACATCAACTTTGTGCTGCAACTCCTATCTGATATTGTCGGTTGCCATCTTCATTTGCATTGGTAACTCTTGCGAGAATTGGATTAAAAGTCGACCCATAGATTCGAGTTCATGAAACACCGGGATTGGAGAAGGAAGAGTAGGAAGGGATTTGGATATAGAAGCGGAAAACAGATGAGGGGAAGATGGTGGAGAATAGTCGGGAGAAGAAGATGGAGAATTGGGTACGTCGGGAACAATAGGCTGGACTCGGACAATGGGCTCAACAGTGTTCATGGTGGAAGACAGTGGGATAAGAATGTTAGGCACCAACGCTATTCCGGTGGTCTGCTCCTTTGTCGCTTCCGTTCGGTCAATCACAACATCAACCAGAGCAATCACTTCATTGAGAATCTCTACAATAGTTGCTTGAACAGCATCTTGATTCTGCTGATGAGAATCCTCTCGAGAAGAAACTTCTTCAGAGTCGGCGGTGGAAGCACCTTGTTCCTGCTGCTAGATTGGAGAAGAATGGGTGAAAGAATCAACATGAATGGAGGTAGCGGTGTCGTGGAAGACTTCTTCTTTGTGTCCAGCATTGGATCCTTGCACTTGGATCTCAAAGGGACTTATACGTCTGCATTTCCGACGAAGGAGTTGAAAAAGATCTGCATCATCATCTTCCTCATCTTCGATCATCCGAGTAGATTCTTCATGCAACAGGAAGGGAGCGTTTGGCGGGGGTTACGCCGCTTGAATGGGTGGAAAAAGAAAAGTGAGGATATGGGGTGGACGCGAACGTGGGAGGTCACCCTTATTGACCTATTTGATAACCATAACACATTCACGGTGAATGCGCCAGAAATAAAAAGATGCAAAATTAACAGACTCGCGAGAAGCCATATCTATCATCGAGTAGAATGGGCGTGAGATACCGTAGGTGCGTTTTTGCAAGTTCAAAATTGCGACTAAAAACTGTAAAGCGATATAGGAAGGAGTGGACCATTCTCCAATCCATCCCGAGGAAGTCGGAAGGCATCGGCAAACGAAGCCAAAGTGATCATGACTCGTGACAGTAAACAAACGATAGGCCAACTCTACTCCGTAGCAAGTGTGGCAGCGATAGCGGAAATAATCTGCGCATAAAATGGTTGACACTTCACTTAATGCCAAGGCAATTCAGCGAAGTTCAAAAGACCACGAATACGCAAGTACTCACTCACTTCAAGAGTGAGTCCTTCACAGAAGGTAGCGACATTGGCTAGTGCTTCCATGGCGTGCATGAGGACACAAGAACACAGAAAACAACGAACGCAAAAACACATAGACACAAAAGCGATTATTAGTAAAAGGAACAAGATTAAGTAGACACACAGACAACATGAGGTGATCAAAAACCCTAATCATCGTGCGGTATTGAAATGATAACCTTCATAATTACGGCGTGCATGCATGAGCAGACACAGTAACACAGGGCAGCGATTAATCATATTTAGATATCAAAACGAGGAGATTGACGGTCTATATTCAGCCGAAACAAGGAAATAAAAAGAAAATAAGTGACATGCGGAAAATCAAAGAACACATCAGCAGTGATCAGTCGGTTGGTGATATGGGCGTAACTTTGAACCATTAATCGCTTTGGGAAGGGAAACTCCGGTCAATATAGTCAACCAAAACGTAGTGGGTCCCACTTGCTCACTAATCCGGTAAGGACCGAACCACCGTAATTTAAATTTTCCAGTAGATCAATTTGCTTTAGCATTATAAAATAACACAAGTTGGCCCACCGTAAACATAGGAGTCTTGAGGAACCAATCATGGGTATGGGCTTGACGAAGCTGAACTTCTTGAAGAGTCATGAAGCTTTCCCAGTGCTGTTCATCCAATGCCCTGAGTGTATCCAATTGAAATGGCAAAGAGTCTTCTGGCAGCAATTTCTGAGCTAAGGCAAAAACTCGGCACTACTACTTCCATCGGTGCAATGGCTTCCAATCCATAAGCAATCTTGAATGGGGTCATGCCAGTAGCAACTTTGTAGGTAGTCCGGTAAGCCCACAAAACTGCAGGTAGTGACTGGTCCCAACGTTCCGGACATTCCAAAAGCAATTTGCGGAGCATAGTCAAAAAAGTCTTATTGGTACTTTCTACCAAACCATTGGCACGTGGATAGTACGGTGAGCTAAATTTATGGACAATTTGAAAAGTCTGAGTCAGTACTTGCATTAAGCGGTTTGCAAAATGTGCTTCTTGATTTGTCACTATTTCCAAAGCTTATCTTCAGCTTGAAGCATGCCAAACAAGTCATTGCTGCCCGCCATTTCACTGAGGAACAAGAATGTGACAAAATCTTCACTTCGATGAAAGCTGAAACGAGTGCTGAAATTTCAGCTCACAAACCGTCACTCTGGTGGCGATTCTAACTGCACGAATGGCTTCGAAATGGGGGTAAAACCCTAGCGCACCTGGTGGAAATGTTTTTGGGCTGCTGAAATTCACACTTCTATGCTCCGAAGTCGATTTGCAATGTTAAAGTGCACGCGCGCCGTGACACGAAAAACCGAAAGTTGAGAAGAAGCTGAAACTGCTCTGATACCACTGTTGGGTGTGTGTAGAAGTGCGAGAGACACACAAGAAGCACACACAAGGAGCACAAATGCAGCAAGACACACGGAGAAGACGATGGCTGGAATAGCTCTCTCTATTGATCGATGAACTGAACTGAAGTAAGAGCTGAATAATATCCCTAAGTACAAAGTACCACCACATATGAGAGTATCAAGTATGTGGTAACATGGGGAAAAAACCTCTAGCCAGCACTAGAGTAAAAAGTGCCCATGTATAGGGAAAAGGTTCACATCAAAGCTACTCTAGGAACACATAAGTGTAACAAGGATCAACATAAGACCGCATTCGCGACCGAATGGGAAGTATATGCTTTCAGAGTGATGCCTTTTGGACTCACTAATGCACCAACTACTTTCCAACGATTGATGTGTCATGTTTTCAAAGAATTTCTGAAAAAGAGCATGGAAGTATATGTAGATGACCTATGTACATACTCCAATCAAAGACACGATCATATTCCTGAGTTCAGGAAGATACTTAATAAATGTAGATAGTACAGAGTCTATTTAAACCCAGAGAAGTGTGTCTTCATGGTGAGACATGGGAAAATCCTCAGACACATAGTCTCTAGGAATGGAATATCCACGAATGAGGACAAGATTAAGGTCATCTTAGATCTTCCTAGACCAAAGAATGCGAAAGAGGTGCAAGCATTTATGGGACATTGTGGATATTATCGTCGGTTTATCCACATGTATGCCATAATCGCCAAATCCCTATATGGTCTCTTAACTCAATTCACTTGGATGGAAGAGTGCGAAAAGGCATTCAATGAGTTGAAATGGAGGCTTAGCATGGCCCCAATTCTAAAAATGCCAAATTGGAACAAGCCTTTTCATATTCATGTTGATGTGTCTAATTATGCAATAGGATGTATATTAGCCCAACCAGCCGATGAAGTAAAATTAGATCATCCAATTGCCTATGCAAGCAGACAACTAAATCAAGCTGAAAGGAATTATACCACTACCGAGCGAGAAGGATTAGGAATGGTCTATGCAGTGAAGAAATTTAGACACTATCTCTTAGCCAACACGTTCAAGTTTTTCATAGACCATCAGGCTCTATTGTACCTAGTCAATAAGCCTTGCAACACGGGAAGATTGGTAAGATGGTTCCTACTATTAATGGAGTTCAACTTTGAGGTGATAGTAAAGAAGGGAAACACCCATGTGAGAGCGGATCATCTTTCAAGGTTAACACACGGAGAACCACCAAATGGAGTACCCGATGATCTGCCAGATACTTATTTGTTTAATCTGGAAGTTTGTCCGAAATGGGCAGAGAAATTGATTCCTATACTTACTCATTGTCCACAACATTCAATCAATAAGGATAGTACAAAGGAGATTCTCCAATCAAGAAACTTGCATATTATTGCGAGAAGCGTGTACTATAAGGAACCCAATGGGGTATTGCTAAGATGTGTTGAGGAAGACGAACAAACGAAGCTAATCGAACAAGCACATGTGAACAAATGGAGAACACACCAAGGGACTCATGGAACCATCAGGGAATTAAAAAGATTAGGAGTATACTGGCCTGAGATGCCCAAGAATGTCCATGACTATGTAAGTAATTGTGCAGAATGCCAGGAGACAATCCCAGAGGATCATACGTCCATACCTTTCTCAACGATAGCACCCAATTGGAGCAAAACATTAGTGAAATTCCTAAAGACAAGAGAACATGAGGAAGGAGTTAGCTTGGCTAGAAAACGATCCCTAGAGGAGATGAGCAAGGATTATGTTCTCATAGGAAGAAACTTGTTTAGAAGAGGAAAAGACAACCAATTATGATTATGTATTCATGAGTTAAGTATTTACCCATATTAGAGATGGCGCACGCAGGCCGAAAGAACTGTAGAAATGATCCTTTTCGCAGGCTTGTGGTGGACAACTTTACATATGGATGCTCAAACATATGTACAAAGTTGCGAGATATGCCAGAGAGCTAAATGCCCAATTCGGAGAGATGACATGCCATTGCAACCTATGGTTTGTGCGAGAGCATTCTCTAAATGGGGTATTGACTTCATAGGACCCATTAATCCACTGGCCAAAGGATCACATGCTGAGTACATCATAGTAGCCACTGACTACTTGACTACTTGACAAAATGGGTAGAAGCAAAGGCTACTAGAAGGAACGATGCTCAAACCACTGCTAAGTTCCTTTTTGAGCATATATTCACTGGTTTCGGATTACCAATTGATATTGTGAGTGACCGAGGAACGCATTTCCTTAACGAAGTAATAGAATCCCTAATGAATGAATTTTTAGCCAATGGTCAAGCGGAAAGTTCCAATAAGGTATTATGTACAGTATTGACAAAGATTGTCAATAATGGGAGGTCTGACTGGGACAAGCAATTGCATCATGCAATTTGGGCCTTCTGAGTAGCATATAAAATGGCTATTGGAACTACCCCATTCAATTTAGTGTACTGGCAAAATGCAATTTTGCCAATTGATTTTTTAATCCCAACTTTGAGAGTAGCCCAAAAGTATGAATGGAACGGACGTGAATTATCCCAACAACTAGACCAAATCGAGAAGTTGCATGAAACTAGGTTACAAGCGGTGGCAAGAATCTTTGCAGCCAAGAGAAGACAAAAGGCATACTATGATGCACATATAAAAGACAAAGGACTTAAAGAAGGAGACTTAGTCCTGGTTTACACCTTAAAACAACATGCCAAGAAGCTACAAAAAATGCAGATATGGACCTCTGATCATCAATAGGATCTCTACTAGTGGAGTAGTTAATCTAGCCACTCTAGATGGAGACATTCTTCCTAACTACATAAGTGGATGCAGAGTTAAACGATTCATGGAGCCATTGACGGATCAAATGTTAGCACGTCTAGTAGGTGCTCAAAATAGGAAGAAAGAGGAAGAACGGATTAGAGAGGAGGCTCGACAAGAAGCCCTAGAACGCATCAAGAAAAGGAAAGAATGGATTAGGCAAAGAGATGAACGATATCTCCAAGGAGAGGAACCTATCCCTATGGCTAACTACCAAGTCCATACATCTGACACGAGTAGAGCTCACAGGTCACAACCTTACCTAAACCTTGGGATTGGAAAGACAAAGTACAAAATGATAGATGCATTGATAGATTCAGGAGCAGGACTTAGTTGCATCCGTAATACGGTCATAAAAGATCTTCAACTGATTATGACTCCCACAAAAGCTCAGATGATAGGAATTGGAGGACAAATCATAGATTGCATGGGAACCACTAACGTATCCCTCCACCTAGGAAATTCTTCCATGGAACAACGAGTCTTAGTGTGCAGAGAGAGGATTTAATAGAAGATTTGATTCTAGGACAGGATTGGATCATTGAGAATGAAGTCAACATCAACCTAGCTCAAGGATATATTTAAGACAAGATAGGGCACAAGGAAATTTTTAGTCTATTAGGAGAGAAGCCTTTGCTCCAACCAACCACCATCGAGAGTGCGGAAAGATGCAAAAAAGAGCTAGTAGAACATGATTCCAGTCCCCATACCTCAGAAACCAGTCTAGAAGAAGCAGGAAGCTCAAACCCTAATGTATCCAAGGAAAAGGTGATACCACCCTACTCACTTGATGAACGACCAAACAATCAGGAAACCAACTCTCATTAAGTCCCTCATGCAATAGTAGGATCACCAATGTGGAGGACAACATTCAGACATTCACATCAAGGGAAGAACAAATTCAAATGGGTACGCAAAGATCAAGTGCAGAAATCGGAAACCTCATCACCAAATCATAGGGAGAATAAGAAGAATAACAAGTCAACATCACAAAAATATGAAACAACAATACTCTTGCAAGTATGGCTCCCTAAGCTTTTGATTGAAGCTCAGAAAGCACGACAGCAGATATGGATCCCCAAGAAGGTTAAACAAGCAGCAAAGCAAAAATTACGCAATCAGGAGGATACGTTACATCAAAACATTCGAATGACAAAGCAAAAACAGACTCGTCCTAGAATCATGAAGAGCAGGAACTCTAGTACTAGGACACTTGAGGAAACAAAGAAAACACATGAAGCCCGAGAAACCAAAGAAAGAAAACGACCTATCAAAGCGCCCACAAAATGGATTTGGAAACCCAAGCGACTGCAAGGAGTGGACCATCGGAACAACGAAGTTTCCAATTGCACTCATGACGTATCATATGCACCTAAAGTATGCATAATAGAGCCACATTACAAGGCCAAGCATTCGGCACATGATATACATGAGAACAGTAGTGGTGCACATTCTCCAAGAGGAATTAGGGCATAGCTTCAAATCTCTTAGGAATGGACATACTATGTACATAAATAAATGCTTCTGCTACACTAACGCTTGTTTTCTTTCAGGAAAAGAAATAAAAAGATGTGGTAAGAGATCTCACCTATAGAACCATGGGAAATGGAGTGATGGAACAACAACAAATCACTGCAATACACTACACTGACTTTCCATTGAAGCTAATGCGCTTTTCCTTACAAGTGCAGATGGCTTCTGAAGATTCTGAGGCAACAATACAAGAGGAAGTATTGGAATTTCCTCTCCAGAGTATCACTAAGGCAAAGGGACATTGGTTTCGAGAAGAACAACCGGCTGGGGAGTATCTCTTCCTGGCGACTATCAAAATCATGAATACAGATCACCAATTTCCAATCATGTCCCAGGATTTCAGAGTACTACATGGACTCCCATCTACGATGGACATCATGAAGAAAGCAAGCATACACAAATATTTTGAACTGCTGATCTATAAGCCCGACTTCCAAAGATGCACTCAAGTCATGAATACCTTACATCCAGCACTGCATGATCCATTGGTGCCAGAGGCTAGAGTGATGGATAAAATAGGGGAATGGGTAGTCATCCAATTTACACATGATTTGATCAAGGAAGCTTTTGGATGGGAAAAAGATGGCCACACAATATTAAAAGAGGAGAGTCGCGGGGCAAATACAAGAACCTTCATGGACATCAACAGAATTGATATAGAAGAGGAAGTCAGACTTATTCACCAGCACTTGTGCTTCCCAAATATGCATCGGTATACGGCCCCTCAGAAGATAATTGTCCAACTGCTCTCACATGCAATCAAGCCAATTGGAAATCAAATCAATCTGACTCCTTATATGTAGGAAAGACTATTCAAAGCAAAGAAGCAATGGAATAATAAGAAGTTCCTCAATGGCAGTGTCACTCTGACAATATTGATTTACCACGCTTTAGGTATTAGAGAGCACCTGTAGGAAATGCCATCATCAACCGCTATGGCGAAGTATGCCAAAGTCGCCACAGTTCCTAAAATGAAAAGAGGAGTCAAGATTGTGGAAGAGGCAGAAACTAGCTCTCAACCCAGAATGAGAGGCACAAAGAGGTTAAGGGAAGTAAAGCAAGTCGAAGAGGAAGTTCCAGCCATGAAAAGAATGCACGTGCTTCCAAAGACAAGAACAGAAGAGCAAAGGCCGCTTACAGAGGAAGATTTAACTCAATCCCTCGAGGATACACATCAATATATAGAAGGGCAAGTCAATTTACCAGTACAAGGGCACCATTATCAGGAGGCCCAACAGGAGATAGAGGCCAAAAAGAAGCTCACAAAAGTACACCGCTACAGGGAATTAGGGTTGGAAAATTCAAGCTCATCTTCGGAGGCACAAGAAGAACCCAAAACCTCATAGTTAAATGTAGACATTCAAAGTGAATCAAAGGATGATGGACAATGGGTGGAATTGAATGCAGTCAACTACAATGAAGAAGAAGAAGGCATAAAGATGAACGAAAACACTACCCACCTTGATCAGGACACCGCAAGTAAGGAAGCAAACCAAGAAGGTACACATGTGATAAAAATCAATGAGACTTCCACTATTCATATCAAGGAGGCAACACATACGTGCGATGTGTCACTCAAGATACCAAAGAAAGAGCCTCAAGAAGAGACAGTAGAAGAAGCAGCACCCTTCACACCAATAAGGGTCGTGGCTGAACCCTCCCCCATGGACGCCACCTTTCAAGGGAGTGCCACAAAAATTATTGATTTGGATGAAGAAGAAAAAGAACCAAAAATCCAATTACAAATTAGACAACCCCACAATGACACCATCCATGTAGAGCAAGGAAAGGATGTGCAAACTGGAGAAGCTTCGAGCATACCGAGGACATGGTTGAATGTCGACATCGCTCAACTCAAGCCTGTAGTACAAGAAATGATCAGAACTACACTGGACACACAACAATTAATGCTTGAGGTTGATGAAGACTATGATCAAGCGATGCAGGACAAGCATGAGCTCCAAGAAAAGAGTAAGAATCTTTCAACAGAATTAAAATTTGCTAGAGAACAAGTACAACAGAAACAAAATGAAGTTCAAGAGTTTAAGCAATAGTGCAAAACTCTAGCCATGGAAAATGAAGGATTGAAAGCACAACTACAAGAATTAACAAAGAAAATCGAAGCTAGAGAGGCTGAAAAAACGCAGATGAACGCAAGGAGTAAAATACTCGAATTACAAATAAAGGTATACATGGAAGAGGCAGAAAACTTAAGGAACCGAAATAAGGAGCTCATGACAGCTCTTCTCAGTGATCAGCCCGTTGAAATTCAAGGAAGAACAGAAAAGGATATCAAAGACTTGGAAAAAAAGCTAGCTAAGTATGAAGGTCAGCTCAAAAAGGAGCAGGCCACCATTGCCGAATGGGAAAAGAGGTACATGGACGACACCGTAGCTCTTAGAGCCAAATGGAAGAAAGCGGAAAATAGATACCTCCTGCATTGTAAAGAAGACACATATCAACTCGCGATAGTGGTAGAGGAAATCCAAAAGAATAAGGAAACAATTTTGCAGGCACAGGAAGAAATTAAGCAAAAGAAAGAAATGATAAAGAAACTACAAGATCAAATAGCACACAAGGACATTGAGGGGACACCAGTAGTTCCAAAATCCGTAGAGGCTACTGAGGAGACTGAGAACTGAGCCGACCGGAAAGGGCACTACAGGTGTCCCAGCTTACTGCTGAATTCGAAGATCAGATAATTCAGGTAATGAAGGAGGCCCAAATAGAAAGCAAAAATTTGGATCAAATTTTGAATCCTTTCAATGTATCATATGGACTACTTAAAGAACAAACGCGACAATATATAAAGACTATGACAAATAAGAATCCGGACCACAATCTCCAGTTCAGCCAAGATACATTCAAGTATACTCAGGAAGAATTCGAAAAAGCTAATCCCATATGGAGATGCAAAGTTTTGGAAAAGAATCCTACATTACGAGTACAATGGGAAGCATCACCATACACGCTTCAAGTCAATCTTGCATTTTGTCCAGTACCTCGCAGATGCGCCTGGTCGCAATTTTGGGAAGGACAGCACCAGGGGAGCATTAATAATCAATGGTTGAATTACCCATTGTTACCTAATCCGCCACATAACTACCTACCAACGGAAGAATATATGATAAAAACAATGGAGTTTTGGATTGCACGTTATGCGATTGTCCCGGACTTAGAAGTCAAAATGACCAATAAGATTTTCAACATGCTATTAACTGTAATTAAAGTCTTCCAGCATGCAAAGTACACTTTTTTTAATTTCATCGGCATTACACAAGGATCCGAAGTGCTCGTTTTTTATCTCTCCACTATTCTGAGCCGCTTAACCCTGTTGGCATATTATTCACGACTTATGTTTTTGCCATCAACATACATGCAAACTTTCGAAGAAGCATTTTTCACTGGCTTCTTCGAAATAGATTCGGAAATTTTTGTCAAAATGACTTCAGATCTTAATGCACGCCTGGTGGCTTATGAAACGTAGGACTGTTGTCTGCCCCTCCCCACTGTTTTTGAGCTACTGTAGTGTGTGTGTGAGCTTGTAAGAGTTGTGGCGTGAGTGTGGGTACTTCCCGCCATTCACTATTTTGGTCATAACTTGATACAGGTTTATCAGAATTTCCAATAGATGCGTCTCGTCGAGAGCTTCGAAACGAGTAATTGACTATATTCGGAGCTTGGAGCTGGGAGAAATCCTTGATTTACTGAAAACTACTGTAAGCGATATCGCGGTAGACACTTTCAGTCTTTCAGTGAGTTTGAGAGGTGGATTAGTCTTTTCTCATGCATATCAGCTGAACCACTTCATTTTCCATCATGTGTGCACGTCTTCATACACTTGGTTAGGTCGTTTGATCAGATTGACATATAAGCGTGTGTCAAATTCCCACTATATGCACTTGTGTTGCAAATGAGGTTTAGTCTCTTTGGCACAAGTCCTTGAGTCTTCTTGACTTAAGTACACACGTTCTTTATGCACTTGTGTTGAAAATGAGGTTTAGTCTCTTTGGCACAAGTCATCTGTTACGTTCTTACTAGCCTTCAGCCACTCCAAGTCTTCGATGAAACCCCCAACTTTATGCTCTAGTTGCAGGGCCATCGCAATAACAACATCTAGTGTCATAGCCCCCACACAACTGATGATCATTATTTGTCTTAATTGTGGGTTCAAACCGTTAATGAACAACTGGGTGATAACATCATCCGGTAGATTAGCATGTGCTAGAGGCAGTTGTCTTAAGTGAGTTCTAAACAATGTTGCATATTCCTAAACAGTCTGGTGCGGCTTCTGCCGATTGTTCTGCAAATAGTCGAAGATTTCGGCAGGATTCTTCTTCAATCGGAACCTCTGTAAAAACGCGTCTCTCATATCATCATAGTTAGCAAAATGGTTGATATCATACTCTGTTAGCCACCTTGCTGCTTCATTGACCAATGTAGCCTGAAATACGATGGCTTTGTACATCGGGTCAGGTGGGTGGTTTAATACGGCATAACTGATCTCAAACGTGCGCACATGTGCATCAAGATCATCCCCTGGAAATCCACCAAAATTTGTGTACATCACCCCTGTTGGAACCGGCTGAAGTGGAATGATTGGATGTGGCTGTTGCTGTTGTTGTTGCTATTGTTGACCACTCATGGTGCTAATATTGGTACCACTGCTATTTCCTGAGTTCTGAGGGGGTGTGCCTTGTCCTTCAGAATCTGTATTATCAGACTGCTCACCTTCTTGCTCAAAAATAGCATTGAATCTCTTACGTATCTCCAAATCAAATAGCCTATCCTCAGCTGTGGTATCAAAAGGAGGCAAGTTTGCCCCAAACACTGGTGTACGTAATAAGGATCCACCAGGGATTACCACATTGTCACCGAAAAACTATAAATTCCCACCAACTGGTACCGAACTTTCACCAAAACTTGTCGAACTTTCATCGAAACAGGGTATACTTCCATCCGCAACGATCTCTCTGGGTAGCACAACTTTATCCCTGGAAAGGTTCAAATTCTGACCAGATGGTGTCGAATCAACTACGCACTACGTCCCTGTACACTCAGCAGTTACTGTACCTTCTTCAAATTGTATCGAAATTATACCAGAATCTACTAGAATCTCATCATGTATCACCGAACTGGTATCGGAATCACTGCTAACTGGCTCTGATCCTTCGACAACTGGGCTTAAATGGCCTGCACTTCTACCGCTTGAGGGTGTCCCTAATAGATTTGGAACTACCCAAGGGTGCTGGTCTCTTCTATACTTCGGATAAGACTCGCCGGACCGAGTAACCGGCATATATCACCTCTGTACCGCTTGCCTTACGTGCTGCTCTACCTTTACTGATTTCTTAATCAAGTGCCATCTTCCCACAGACGGCGCCAATGTTAAAAGGACAAACTTCCGTCAAGTCCGCCTTTTAATCTCTAATCCGGTTCTTGGGGATGGTAGGGGTCTGATACTTCAGAGGCCCTTTATCTAGTTTTCCCACTTAACTAACAAATTAAGCAGTACACTATTACTCAGTATCAATTCTTCTACACAGTCTTACTACTCGCATTCCATTTATTCTTTACATCGTAGGTAACACAGAAGTTAATGATCACCATAGCACAGATTGATCATCGTCACCGAACATTACTATGTTAACCAGAAATTAATGTAATTCAACAAAGTAAATTAGCAGTACTCAGAATTACTGGAATCTGCACTCCGACGTCTCGGCAGGATCGCAAATCGCCCAGACAGACAGTCTGGCGATCCCGTCTCCTCTCTCTAGAGAACACCGTAATGTCTCTTCATTAATAGAAAACGGGTTACATCACTTCGCTACGACCTTTCGGTACGTGCGGTATAGAAAAAATATGATATTACATGATGCCAATCCGGCGGCCTAACAAGAAGTTGATTGTTCGAGTTGAGAAGAGGGAGGATATTCCCCTCGGATCTGCAAAAGGGTGAGAGAGGATAAAGAGATGGAGCAAATATGGAATCGGTTCCGAAGCATTGACTCTGACCTCTTGCAATATCAGAGTGATATTGAGCACAACAAACAATGATTAAGAGACCTAGCGGCAAGGCTTGAGGCACTAAGAGGTATAACGGCCAATGGTAGTTTTCCGTGTCATCTATCAGGTCAGGTGGAATCTCTCCGAGGCAGAGGTTGGAGATGGAAAAATAGACAAGGAGATGGATGTCGGTGAGGATGGCTTGAGTCTGACTAGGGTTTGCTTTGCTGATTGTGAGTCAGAGATGTGAAGATGGATGGATCGAGTGTGTTGTATGCTTAGGACAGAAGTGGCATTTCAGGGGTTTCAGGTCGACAAGGTAGTTAGTGTGTGTGGGTTTCGAGAGGAAAAGTTGACCATGGCATCAGTGGTCGGATTTTGGCTTGAGTAGCGGCAGAGAGGAGAGGTGTCTCATCCGGATGTCCACAGGGAGTTTATATGTGTGTGCATTGTGATTGGGATGGTTGTGAAAAAGGCCCTTTCTTTTGTCTCCTAATTCTCGAGATCTTGGAAAAAAAAAGAAAAAAAAGAAAAAAATAAGTCTATATGTTTTTGTATGTGTGCGTGTGGCTACGTGCCTATATGGGCCGATAGGTGGGTGGACCCACTTTGGCCGGGTGGTCAAAGCCACGAACCGACGTCGGTTTCGCATAGGGCTAGCCGTCTGTGTGTCGCGCACTGCGTAGGCTGGTAGATGGGTGTAACAAACCTGATCGGGTGGTCGAGTCCACGAGCCGCATCCAGCTTCGGCGTAGGCCGACAAGTGTGAGTAAATATGTGGAAAAATGATGGAAAAAAAAGAGAAAAAGAAAATTCCTCTCTCGAGGGGGGACAGAAGAGAGGCGAGAGAGCATGATGCTCGGATGGGAATGTGTGTATGTGTTGTGGGGATCTGGGAATGTGTGGACTCCTGATGAGGCATGTCAAATCGACGCTTAAGCTCCGCTAGGGTTTTGGCTATGACGTTTCTGTGGAAGACTTGTACTTGAGGGATCCAAGCATGCTAGTGGCTTTGTTCATCTGCGAACTCTTGGGAGGTGCTTATTTTGGTTCTTAGGTTGTGCAACTACTTGCGATGTCCTGAAGCATGTCGACGATGAGCGATCTTGTCGGAGTGAGCTTGTCTTAGGCTTGAGTAGTCTTTGCCGATTGTCTATTAATTAAGGAGGTGTGGTGGGGACCTAGCATGGAATTTAGTTGAAAAAAAAAAGCAAAGAGTCGATGAAAAAGGAAAGCGGGTAGTAGAAACCCTTGGTCAAAGGGGCATGGAAAATGGAAAGAAATTAGGAAAGTGAACGTATAAACCAAAAGAGTAGTGGAAAGGAAGAGAGGATGCGGGCCTTGCATGAATGTATGTTGTGTGTATGAAAAAGTAGTGGGAAAGCGATGGTGAGGCCAAGAAGAATATCGAGAAGAAAAATTGGATGCGGTTTTCACTTGTGTTTACATTGCATGTGAATGGAGAGGAATGAGGAGAGAGGGAATGTGGATAGGCTTCTCCTTGTATGCATATGGGTTGTGACGAGCTTGCATGTGTGACGAGGATGTGTGATTGGATTTCTTGATGTGTATTTTCTCTTTCTATTTTGGTTGTAGATGTTATTGTGATTTGATGAAGAAAGATTCTAATGTTTGATGAAGTTTGTAGACAGGTGGACATGGCGATGAAGATGTGAGAAGATGGACAAAGATCGTAAGTGAAATGATTGGATTATAGTACTAACCGACAATTGTATGAGGGTGATTGCAGGTGCTACATTGAGGAAGAAGAGAATAGGCATGCAAGTGAAAGATTTGTATTTGATTGAGTGATGAGCAGATGTTGGATGATTTGACTACAGGAACATATTGGGCTCGTCGGGGACGACTTCACAAATAAGTGGAGGGGAGTATGTTAGCTTTGGAAATGGCTGGTTTTGATGCACTGATATGTTTCTATTTGGCAAGAGAATACGTTTGATTGCATGTACTTGAAGAGTTGATCAAATGGTTGATATGAAGTATTTGGGGACTACATGGCACTTTCTTGGTCGAAGAGGAAGGCCGTCAACATTTGGATTTCGGCTATGGAAAATATAAGCATGTTCAAGATGCCATCAGTTGTTTTGAATGGATGTAGCTTGAGGGAATCCATGCAAATTCTGGTACTTTTGTTCATGTCCAGAATGCTTGTTGACATGCAAGCTTGGGATTTGTGTGGTCAAGCAAGGAAGACGGCTCCAAGTATAGTGTTCATAGATCGTAGTTATGAGAGGCTGAAAATTGAGGATGAACATGGGCTTAGAAGAGGAACGACATATAATTTTTACATGATAAAGGGGGTGAGTACATTAACTAAAAGGGGATGCAAAGCTTTCCCGTGTGGAAAATGAGGAGAGAAAATGTTCGTAATCAACTACTCGTGAAGATGGATGAATTTGGGACCACAACAAGCATTATGGTGCTGAGCGGCAAAAAATGGACGGGACATTCTAGATAAGGCTCTTCTTCGACCTGGATAAGAGAAAAATAACAAGAAAAATAGCGGTGGACACGAGGAGAAGAGAGGGAAAAAGGGGGAAGTCTTCGTTTTGGGCGGGGGGCTGAGCAGTTGTCATCTCTGTTCTTCGGAGGTTGTGGGTGATTCAGGTGGCACGCATAGTGGAGATAGCAGGAGAACTCAATATGTTGACCTGAGGCAGTTCTCCACATGATAAGGACACAATTAAGGGAGAACAGTCGCCATAACTTTATGCCCAGAGGTATGTCACGTACGCTATTTATCTACTCTCTTCAACTCCCAAAAGAAGTGGTTAGATGCAATTCCTAGAAAAAGGAAAGAATCAGGAGCGCTATGAATATTAATGAACTACATTGTGTAATTCTTAACTCTGTGCATCTAAGTGTCCTCTTCTTGATTGGGGTTGCTTGTCAGTATGGCCAAAAGATTTTGACATTCTCGAACTTCTTAGTGAAAAGTTTCTATTAAGCACACTTTTGCAATGAGTGTTATTGAATGATTATCATTGGAATTTTTTCTAAATTGATGGTTGCGTCGCATGGCAAGGAAATATCCCAAAAGATGTTGTTTGTGGAGCTGCAGCTTTTATGGACAATGCCTCTTACTTAGTATCTCTTACATAACTACGTGGTAGAATTCTTACCAAAAGCTTGAGTGGGGATCCATTAATTGTCAAGGCTAAGTACTTTGAAAATGAGTTGTTTTTGTTTTTTTTATTCCGCCATAGATCGCGAGCTCCTTATTAATAATGTTGGGTGTAAAAAAAATTATGTGGTATGGATAGTGAAGATTAATCAAGAAGCCTGTCTCTGGAAACCGATTAGAAGAGGGACATAGGCTGTGGGTGTGTGAAGTGATTAATTGCCAATGCAATGCTCTAACGACTTATAAAGTTGGAAGGGAGATGTGCAGTAATGAAAGTATCCAGTGTGGGATGTGAGCTAAATTTGTGATGATTGCATGAAGCACCTAAATTCCTTGTTTAGAACAACCTCGAATACAGGAGATATGCTGACTCGAACTTTTGTTGAAATGTGAGTCTTCAACCCTGGTAATGTTTTTTAATATCTTGTGCTGTTTGAGCCTTTGTCTGATAAAACAAAAACGGGGATGTTCAGGGGGAGTGTTTAGAGGGTGAGGAAGGTGTGAAGAATAAAGAAAAATTATCACTCCTGGGTACATGTTTGTTAGAGGATATAAACAGAGATAGGAAATGCCAACTTCAATCCCGTGCCCTGACCCATTGGATGGAGTTCCATTAGTTTTGCCCTTGAATTAGTTATAGGTCACTCCAGCTCAAAGCCTTGTTCACTAAAGAAATTCAACATTTGAAATTATGAATGATGCATGCTGGTAAGAAGTTGGGAACTATCACCATGATATGCTCCAACTTGATTCCCCAATAACTAACGTGGCGAATTGTTCAAATGAACTCATCGTATGGAGTACTTTTATTGATGCACTCAAAGAGTCCACAATTCATGCATTTTCTCTTTGCATGTTTCATAGGTTGCTAAGTGATTGAGAAGGGGGGGAAAGGAGTTGAAATTTTTGAAGGGTATATCCGGTCAGTCTTAGTGGGCAATCTCTTCACTTCTAGAAGTGACTGCACTGTTCACAAAAAAAAAGAAAGGGGTCTTGACCCTCATTAAATTGCAAAGCTCAAGGGTGTTAAAGAGTGAAAGGGTTCTTCAAATTAATACATGGAGAGTTTTTTGTTTGATTGACTCTGACTTTATGGGTTTACGCATAGGAGATGTGCATTCCCCTAAATGAAATTTACGTGATTTTGGAGGTCTTTCCACTCTTTGAACCTAGGGGATAGAAGGGTATTCACGTGCTAAGTGTGAGGTTTTGTGGGCTGAACCATTCTAGTCTATCCGATCAATTGTTGTGGTCATGATAAAGTTCGTACCCTAGCACGTGGAAGTGACTAAAACTTGGGGTGCAAAGAAAAGGCATTAACCGGAGAAAAAGAAAATATGTGAAACCAAGGGGAGTGTAGATAGTAGAGTAAAGGAAGTCTAAGGAAAGAGACAAGAGGGAAAGAACACAAGAGCTATTGCACTTCTAGGTGTGTGTGTCTACAAGTGAGTGAGGAGAACAAAAAGTAGAGGGAAGAACAAGCGAGGAGGAGCAATTGAAGGGAGGAGATGGTGAGTGAGAGAGGGAAAGCAAGAGATCTTGAGAGAGTATGAGAATGAGAAGGGAAGCAAGAAAGTGATAGATAAAGGAAGTATCCATTGGTAGATAATTGTGGCCTCTAGCTAATTCAAGTGGACAAATTCCATAGGGTTTGAGCAAGATAAAGCCTTCTATAATCATCTTTCTCTTGGGCATTAGGACTCATCATTTTGGCGATCCTACTGGGGATCCTCAAGTGGTTGTAACTACGCACATTCAGTGCTTTCGAGGCAAAAAGGACCTGTTGAGAAACAAAAATCCGAGCAAATCCAATTACATATGGGCATTTTCCCTTGGGTTTAAGGACACATCAAAGAGATTACAAAGTGTCAAAGATATCAAATAATAGCAGGAAGTATATATAAACAGGATAATAAAAAATTCTTGCTTGTTGTTTAGATGAATCAGAACATTCGAATTGGTTGCAATTAGCACACATAGGTGCATTAAAGCAACATCATTCGAAACATCGTACATTGCAGACTCTTCATAGACTAAGAGTATATTGGCCTTCGATGGAAGCGGGTGTCTAGAAATTGTGTAAAGAATGCCATGTTTGTTGTGAAAGACCACCAATAGAACATGCTACATTATATCACGTGTCCCTCACACCAGAATGGAGTTAACCTTTAGTGACATACTTGAGGACGAAACCATTCCCTCAAGGAATGACCTTAGCACGACAACGTAGTCTAGAGCAGGAAGCTCAAGACTATTCACTTATTGGTGATAATTTATACAAATGAGGACGAGATGGATACTTAAGACAATGTGTTCATGAGAGTGATTATTTGAGCATACTAGACGAAACTCGTGAACAACAAACGTTCAGATTGGGACAAACAGTTACATCACGCTGTTTGGGCATATCGAGTGGCCTACAAGACCGTACTCAATGCAACTCCCTTTCATATGTTTTTGGTCAGAATGTTGTGCTTCCTTTGGACTTCTTGATATGAACCTTAAGGTTGCACAAGAACATCAGTGGACCGGCCACGAATTATCAGCAAGAATAATGGATTTGGAACGATTAGGAGAAACCAGGCTGAAAGCAGCAGCAGGCATATACACAACAAAGAAGCGACAGAAAGCGTATTTGATGCGCATGTGAAAGATAAAGGTTTGAAAGAAGGAGATTTAGTCCTAGTATATATGCTGAAACAACATGCACGGAAGTTAGAAAAGTGAGGTTATGGACCTATGATCATTAAGAGACTCTCGACGAGTGGAGCAGTATAATTAGCCACCTTAGAAGGAGACATAATGCCTAATTACATTAGTGGCTGTAGAGTCAAGTTATATCAGGAACCTCTTACTGAGGATATGCTTAGACGACTCACATTGGCAAAGAAGCGTAAGGAGGAAGAAAATAGGATACGTGCTGAAGCTCATGCAGAAGCTATAGAACACATTAAACACATGAAGTTAAGAAGACAAGGACTAGGGAGAGAACATTATAACCATCTGGAAACAACACCCAGATACCCCATTCCCATGTGTCAAGCAAAGTCAAGTACTTATCCTAACATAGTGGACAAGAGACCATTCATTATAGTCAGGCTAGAGCACGGCAACCCTTGCCACGAGCTCAGGGCTTTAATTGACTCAGGTGCTGCGACTAGTGCGATTAGATGGTCCCACTATAAGGACTCAAGAATAGAAATGCGACCAATTGAGGCATACCTCATAGGGCTAGGAGGCATGGAAACCCCTTGCATGGGTGAGGTGGACCTTCCTATCCTCATACATGATGTGACCATGACAGCGAAGCTACTAGTGTGCCATGATGAGGACCTGATAGAACCCCTAATCCTTGGACAAGATTGGCTATATGATCACTCCATGGACCTAAATCTTAGGTAAGGCTCCTTGCAGATTGGAACCTTAGATCAGCAGCGAGTGATACCGCTTAACTTCCCTAACAACACTCTGTCTGAGGTATGTCACCCTAGACCCTATGAAACACTTGCGACGGAGGACCAAAAGATATTTGGTCAAAGCCCTTGGCTAAGCACGCTCCCTCCAAAGTCAACCCATGAGAGCTTGGCGATGGATCGTTGCTAGACTAAAGATTGTGAAGAGATTTTCCCCCAGTCTTCCAGCAGTAGACAAATGGGGACCATTGCAGGTCAGGTGGGTTACATCAGCGATGAGGACTACATCAGCAGCCACATGGGCAAAAGACCCTGCAATGCCCATCCTTCCACACTTACTACGGACTGGCCTAGATCTGTGGTACAAAATGCCTCACTTCCTAATGGGCAGGTTTTGCAAGTGTTGGACCTCCCTTCTTTTCCAAAGCAGAGTGTCCAGCTGACCTCTCAACCTCAACCACAAAGGAGTCATCCAGAGTGGAGGAACCTAGACCGACGACAATATCAGACAACGCAAGGAGGAAAGCAACATCAGTATCACAAAGCAAGAGGCATGAGACAAGTATGGGTGCCAAAAGGACAAAAATCATCGACATATTTTAACAATGCGGACAATGACAAGAAGAAGTTATGGCAGAATTAGAAGCAATATCCAAAGCCTTTTCGACCTTCTTCTACGAGTATGAACATTCGACAAATTTGGATCGCCAAGAAGTACCTTACAAATTGACCCACACCCACACAGATTTGGGTACCCAAACAGTGTATTATAGCTCAACCCTCAAGCCGTGTAATATATACCCCTTAGAAATCTCTTCACCCTTCAATACCACCAGATCCGATATCACTTTTTGTCCCTCAACAGAAACATATCACCCACTCAGAAACTCTTAGGAAGTGGATACCGAAACGTATCCAGACGTCTTCTCCGACCCCCTTATCTAACATTACTCCCACCCTGACTAAAAATTACCCTTGTAATAACTCATTCATGACTGAACCTTGTACAAATCTACACACTATAACCCAACATCACTTGTAATAACATCTCATAAGAAAAAATGTATGCATCATCTGAAGCATGTAGGTGTCTAGAGACCTGCATTAGTTTTGCAACAATCATTCCATAAACCACATCACGACACTTGGCTACACGGGTTACACATTGGTTATTGAAAGGGATTGAGGTCTCACTTTAATGGGATCATGATTAATTTCCATACTAATGTGTTAATCTTTTGTAGCAGATCTGCTACACACTCGCATCATTCATCATGCAATCAGAAGGACCATCTGAAGCTGGCCCCAGTGTACCCATGGAAAATATTGGTGAACTACTCGCATAGCCCCATCCTACAGCTCAACCACCAGAATATCAAGGCTTTCCAGGACCTATGCCAATTGACGATCCTCCTAGGGGATATACTGAAAAGATTCATCGCAATTCTCACTGGTTTCAAGGGCTAGCAGGACCATTGGCGGAGGTAGATTTCATTTTTGAGGCCAATTTGACTTTTGACAACTGTACATGGGGTAAGTACCAATTTTTCTCAAGAGAGTTCAAAGGACTACAGAATACCGAAGACTTAAAGCATGTTTGGGTGAGAGCAGGCTTCACATAATATTTCAGTGATCCTTTGCCTAAACCAAATTTCTACCGATGCTATTATCTAGTAACCACTTTGACAGCTTCTGAGAACAAGGATCTACCAAGCACATTCATTTTGCCATCCTTGGTGAATGACCCCCCGTTTAAAAGGTTTTATTTGACAAAAGATTTGATTAGAGCTGCAATCAAGATACAAGGAATGCACACTCCAACAGAGCAAGAAAGGCTGATTCCAGAGCCAATGAAACGTGGAGATGTCACCAAGTGGGAAGATATTTCAGCGATCACACCTGAGCTCTCTAAACCATTAAGGATATGTATGCAGCACTTCGCTTCCCCGCTCAGGACCGACTCACCATGCCCCACAGATGCGTCTGGTTTGGTCTGTATTTAGCTTGTATGGGACCACAAACAGTAAACCTCGCCACTTGGATAATTGATCAATTGTATCTAGCACAACACAGATGGGAGAGAAAGAAAGTAATCCATGGATGTTGCGCTCTCACGCGCATTGTTTATATGTGTTTGGTTTACAATTTACCAATAGAGCGTGCAATGACCAGCGAGGAGTTGAAACCATTCAAAGGTACAACAAAGAAAGCTAGGAAGGCTAGTAAAGGACGAGCAGGAAAGCGCATGAGAGGAACCATCCCATGCCTCCAGGTTCCCGAATCATCGTCACCGCAACCTTCTCCAAAACAGTCTCCAACAAAAGACACTCCCAGTGTACAACCCATTCGCATACGGTTATCAAGACTGTTTATAACGGAGGACACTACCAGCACAATCGCTCCTCAAGCAGCCATAGCCCCATGTCCTCCCACCACTGTAGCAGAAGTTCCCACCACTATTGGTGCGGAAGCATTTTCTTTTTTGATACCCAACTTGGAAGCGGAACCCATAGATACAACGTTTGATTTTGAAATGCCAGATGCCTTTTCAAATGAATTTCAATTTTCTGAAGGCCAGATTTTCTCTTAGGAATATGAACGGCCAAGCTACCCTACCACACCCCCAGATCAACAACAAGGACAAGTCGTATCGAGCTCCAAAGAAGAGAGAACAGAAACAAATGAAGACGATGGCGATGAGAAAGCCAGCCAGGGCACTCATGACTCCCAAGAAAATGTGTAGACAGATGGACAAGGACAGCACACCGACACCCAAGGTGACACCAACACACATGAAGATGAGACCTTCGAAGCAGCGGCATACACCTTGGCAATCAAAAAGTTATACCGCACCATGGAAAAAATTTGGGCGCGCAAGAAGTTAACTGAGGAAGAGAGCCAAGCACTCATAGAACAAGAACTTCACTCAGGCGGTTTCAAAGAGGTATACATTAAAGGCTTCAGGGAACTTGTCAAATCAGTGGGATCTAACGAAGCATTAAGATATTTGCAGAGGGAACTGTTACCGAAATTTGACCCCCAACGAGTACGATTATCATCAAAACCTGGTGAATACATTCGTGTACCGACAGGTGCCCAATCTTCAGAACAGGCCAGGGAAGCACGTCTCATCCTTGAAGGCTCATTGGCAGAAGACACCATTGTCATCGACTCCCCGCTGCACACTACTACTGTACATACCACCACTGTGACCGAAGTACCCACCATCCCAACTGCTCCTCTTTTTCACCTCCCATCTCTCCAATCTCCCTTGTGCATCCAATCTCTCCCAGACCATCCACATCTTTGGATAGCGTTGTAGCAGAAGCCCTTGTCGCATCCATTCCTCTCACCATGTCCGCACCCACTCAACCTAGTCTACCCCCTAGGACTTCTACCTTTCTATCCAGTCCCTTTTTGCATCCATCCTTCCCATCTTTCCCCGCACCTCCAAGACCCCTTTTTCCATTTCTACCCCCATTGAATTTCTCCCCTGTATCACCTCCCTGACCCACTGTCTTTCTGTTTTCCCCTTTCCACCAAGGAGTACAAGAAACCTCCTCTGTAAATTACTCTTCAACCTTTGTAAACCCTGTATTTACACCCATACACGCACCCAATATCACTCCATTATTCACAGTCACGGCACTCAACACCACATCGAATGACATGGATATATCCCCACCCACTGCACCACCACTCCCTTCATTCATTTCACCGCCACACATAGGCACATCACAATTTTCCACGATCACCACAACATCCACTCTCCCACCCCCATTTCCCTTACCCCTTGCATCGACACCCACACACACTGTAGCTGCATTCACTACACCATTAATTTTATCACCTACTATAGACACTGCATTTCGTCAGATGTTCACATGCATGACTCAAGTGAGAGATGAATTTGCATCTCTTGGCAATAATTACCAGACGTTGCAGCAGACAACGAATGATCTACAACCGCAGCTCAATTCACTATCCATCGAAAATGCCTCACTCAACACCCGCTACCAAGAGCTACGAGAGGCATATCATAAACTGGAACTAGAGAGTGAACAAAAGACCAAAGAATCCATCACTGACATAGACAACTTGTTAAGGGCCCAGACGATTCACAATGCGATGCTCACTAGGAACATGGGCTTATTGAGATGACACTTGGCAGCAGCAAAAGAAGAGAACCAGCGTTTACAAGAACAGAACAGAGAGAATTTAGAAGCTTCTCTAGATCAACCAAACCAACCATTAAGCCCCAACTGTTTCAAGGCCGTGCCCTCAGAATCTATGAAAATGTTGCTAGATGATCATGTCAGATTGCTAGACGAGTATGATAGCATGAACAAGGAATATCAGAAGCTGAAAGAAGATCATAAACTACTCCAGCTAAGAGCACCTATAGAGCAAGGACCACCAGCTCCTGCGGACCCTTCCGCTCAGATCCTAGAGGAACTCAATGCATTACGGGCCCAGGTAACAACTCTTCAATCACGGATAGCGATATATGAAGGACCCCCCAGGCCAGACTCCCCACCAAAACTACCAACAGAGGAAGAAATAGTGACTATTTCAGTGGAGGAAACTTTTGAAGAAGCATATGAACCCCAACCCATCCCAAGCGGACGTGTCACGCCCGAAGGCCAGACGACTTTTGAACTTCCAACTCCCGCATGGATGAAGACGATTGAAGAACTTGAAAGAACTCACTCAGCACGGGTAGAGGTGCAGTTACACGCAATGGCAATGATTGAAGAACGTATTTTACAGTCCCGATACTTTGCTCATTTGGCCCCTCGCAGATACATATCTGGGCATGAGCTACAATACAAGCCTTACTTTATGTTAATGGCAGAATATCAGCTGGCCATAGAAAAAGAAATAGGCAAGAAACTCTCTCACGCGACCCAGTTTGAGCCTAAAGATTTGCCACTAGATGCGCAGCAAGGAGAAATCTATCAACCAGATTGGCGCAAGGATTTATTACAAGAATATCCAGAGATGATGAGTACTTGAGCCAAGGCACCATTACACTTGAAGTACAACCCATGTTGGGGACCCATGCCACGTAGACGATCCTCGAAGGCATTTTCCATTAAAGTACAAAATAACAAGCAATGCCAGGATTGGTTAAATTACCAAAACTTCACTCCACCCATAGGACCACCAACAATTGGATACATGATGGAAACGATTCGTCACTGGCTCCCTCGCTTAAAACATATGGACGATGTAGCAGCGCATATGACTGTCAAAATTTTTGACATGATGCAAATGGTATTCAAAGTCTTCCGTCACGTCAAGCACCACATGTGAACACCCCGGGTTTCGAGCATGGCAACCAAGATCTCGCATATGACATGAGTATAACCCCATCGCTCCGGGTGTGTTACACCTCGCACTGTCGAATTAAATACTTACCGGCGTGCTATAAGCAGACCTTCAAAGAAATGTTCACAATCGGTTTCTGGGAATATCATTCAGAAGTGTTCATCAGCAAGCCCACGTATTTGCTTCAATTATTTGCCTGTGAATAGATGGTATATTCCACGCACTATCGACTCCCACCATCTGATGAACCGCAACCCATTGATTGGGAGAAACTCAAGGCAAATCTAGCCCAAGGAATTCACATATCAGAACACACCCTCGCTCAGGAACTACTCCAGAATTTTATCCGACATACTTCACAATAAGGTTTTGTCGAGGACGATAGCAGCGAGAGGGAGGGGGGTGCTGGTAGTAGTCAGAGGCATAGAAGACGCGGAAGCATGTGAAGACAGAGCATAACAAAGAAGAAGGGAGTTAGTTGAATCACTTTTTCAAACAAATATGTTTTATATCACTTTTTCAAACACCCAACAATGATTTTCATCACTTTTGTACCATATGTAACATAGAAAAAACCCATTTTTGTAATCATATGCTCCATTTTGTGCAAGTCGAGGAGTCCTCAAGCTTGAGGAGCTTAGGTAGAATGAGCCTACCAACTTTGGTTATTTTTAGATACCGTTTTACCCTTTCAAATAACGCCTAGAACCTAATTTTTAACTATGCCGGACACTAGATGTGAAACCGGTCAAAACTAGTCTAGAATCTATAAAAAGAGTTTTGAGGTTGGTTAGTGTGAGCTTAGAGCTTTTGTGAGCTTGTAAGAGTGTTCTTGAGTAATAGACTTAATTTCCGACCTTCCATTGTGTCTTGCTCGTCTCTTCATTGTGTGTGTGTATGTGTGTGTGCATCTCTATGCTTCTCATCTTCACTCTCACTTCATCTCATATTCACGATCTTCATATCACTCCTATCTCTTTCGCGGATTGACATTAAGGAGGTGGAGCTTCTTAATGTGGTCCTCACCATCGTGCTAGAGCAACAAGAAGTCCTTAAACACATGACACATTATCCTTTGAAATGTAGTAAGTGCATGTATGGCCTATAGATATCTCTTAAATCTTGGAAGCACATGTTCATTGATTATTTATTCCAGTATGGTTATAAAGTTAGTTGTGTAGATCTCTCACTATGTACGAAAAAGCAAGATAGCAAGGCAATGTACACATGCATCTATGTGGATGATATTATAACCATAGGTAATGGTGATGCATGTATTAAGGACATCAAGAAAAAGTTAGGAAATGAATTCGATAACTCAAAACTTGGGATCTTGAAGTATTTCTTAGGAATTGAAGTCATATATATGAAGGATGAAGTGTACATTTGTTGGAGGGAGCCCTAAGGTGACTAAAAAGTTAAAGTCAAAGAAATCAAAGCCCAATCAAATGATCAAGAGTATAGTAAAAGGATATTTCAAGCATGGAAGTAGAGGAGAAAAGGAGCTACCAATTTTCTCCATCTCAAATCCCTTCTCAAAATAGGTTTTTCCCCAATTTTTATCCAAAATGCTTTTCAAACCGTATATTTTTGGCATAAAACCTTGATTTTCTAATATGCCATGCTTATATTCTAAACTTCAAGTAGTACTCAAGCTTCATGGACATGATTATATCTCCATACTAGTTTTCATGTTTTTCTAACTTTCTTTCGGCCTCCAAATAGCCTCTGAGCACTAATTTTAACCTAGGTCCGAGACTAGAGTGTGGATAAAGATCTTCTAACATCCATAAAAGTGAAAGGGCTCTAATTTCTTAGGGTTATCTTGTTAGAGTTCGATCTATTTTGAACATTGTACTCATTTCTTGAGTAATAGAGAGCTTCTTGGATCACAGTGTGGGTGCCTATGTACTTGCTTTCTCTCGCTTGTGTTATGGATGTGTGTACTTCCATCTTGTAGCATACAATATCCATACCACTGATTGGTCACTCTATGTATTATGGCAATTCTTTATCATGTTGTGCATGTGGGTCTACGATGAGGTGAACACTTTTGGCATTCTTGTGGAGGAAATTCTTGTGAGACACTTGGCGTGATGGTATGTTTTTCCATGAGGTACTTGTTCCAAGTTATTTTTGCTTTTAATTTGGGTGCATTAAGATCATCTTTACATATTTAGATAGGTAGTTAGGTAGGTAGACAGTTAGAAAAAGGTCAAAATAAAAAATTATTGTTAGGTTTTTTGACGTTTTCTATTAAAATGCAGAAATAATTTCTTATTCTTCTTCACTTCCCACTTCTTCTACACTTCTTTCCCTTCTTTTTCTTCTTCTCCATTCTATTTGGGAGTTCGTGGTAGTATTACACCAGGTGTACAAGCTTAAAAAAACAGCAAAATCTGCATTTTTTAGCTCTTTAGAAGGCATGCAAAAGTCAACTTGCAAAACAATCACGGTAAGATGGTTATTTGCTTGTTTTTAATCTCCAAAAGAGTACGAGAGAGTGAGGAAGGGTGTAAAAATAACTACATAAGTGGATAGGAGCATCCTAGATAGAAAACATGATCCCTAGAGGTCCAAAAAGTCCACATTTATAGAGCAGTCAAAAATTTCAACGGGGTTTTTTGTGACTTTAAGTTTTGGATGTTTAAGGACTAAATCTACAACACTAAGCAGGTGGGCTTCCAGAAAATGCATTTCTTCAATTTTTCGAAAAATGATTTGTCTAAGGAAGGAGCTTATCAAAGAAATCATGAATTGGAAGAGGCCTAAAATTCATAAGGAAGAAACACTCAGAAATCGGCTTCAAAAATATCAAGGGATAAGAACTTGTAGATTTTGATTAACCTAGCTATCACCTTTTGTGGGGCATCTATTTTTTGCACATCTCATGATTTTGGACCAAATTTTGATGGGAGATTAGTGCATAAAGCCTAGACGAGAAGAACCAATATAAAAAGCACAAAAAAAGAAAGAAAAGCTAAATTGCAAATTTTGATTACCCTCACAATGCATTTTGTAGAGTAGTCATTACTTGCATTGATTTGGGGTAATTTTTTATGAGTGACTAGTGCACAAATCCTAGATAACAAGGCTCAAGATAAAAATTACAAAATAAGAGCAAGAAAAGCTAAGTTGCATTTTTTTTATTGCCCTAGAAGTCGAAAACCGCAAAGTTGTCATTTTGTGAAAATTAAAGCATATGTGGATCCTACAAGTTATAAGAAATAAACTTTGAAATTTTGGCTTCAAAAAGATCAAAGAATAGGAACCTGAAAAATTCAATTTCCCCAATAGTCTTCTTTTTCAAAGCATTCATTGTTTGCATATCTCATGATTCTGGATGAAATTTTGATGGGTGATTAGTGCACAAGGCTTAGACAAGAAGATCTAAGATAAAGGGCACAAAAAAATCAAAAAAATTTAACCTGCATTTTTTTATTTCCCGAGTTGAAAATTGCAAAAGTGATTATTTGAGTTCATTTGAAATTTCACAAGAAATTTTGGGCCTATAGGGTATCAAGACAATCTCCCAAGTGGTTTGGTACCAATAAAATTAAAAAATATAAGTGCTGCAAAAAAATTTCTCCCTAACTTAGGTGCTTTGTAGAGAAGTCAAAAATTGCAAAAAGATTTCTTGAGGATTTTGTGCCCTTTAGAAGCTTAGAAGGCATGAGACAAGTTAAATAAGTGGGTTGCAAAAAAGCTCAAGTTGAAGGTGCAATACAAAAAATAATTGCCCTAGCAAAGGTAAATTGCAGGGACACTAGAAGTTCTCAACTGGTGATTTTCTTAAAAATCCAAAGTGTATGACACTCACAGAGCATCAAGAAGAGGCTAAATTACTCTAATTGAGGAAGAAATTCAAGTTTACGACCAAAGTGCAAATCCTAAATTCCCTAGCCAGACAATTCCTTAATTGAAATAACCTTGATTTGAACCATTAGAGGCACTTGGATTAGAGCAAGACTATAGTGATGGCTTAATAGATCCCCTACAAAAGCAAAAGATTGACAAATGTTCATTTTTGCAAAAAATGATTGTCTTGACCCAAGGAATGGGCTTTTTGTATTTGAGCATTTTTGAAGCTTTTCTTGAGCTTTTTATTGGTCCATAAGATTGAGCTAATATTGTAGCATCTATTGGCAAGGTAAAAGTGAAGATAAAACTCACATCACAATAATCCACTACGAGAGACATTACCTTTTGCAAGCAAGCAAAAGCACAACGTTCTTTCAAAAGTGTAAATAGTTGTGGTATAATCTTTTGCAAGTTTACAAATTTGTTGATTGAATCAAGATACCAAGAGATTTCACAAAGAGGCAAGTAAACACTACAATGTTTTTACAAATGTCAAGCACATCTGTATCATACTAAGTCACTTATAGTTTAGTGCATTGCATGGTTCGTGTGGATTGTTTGTTCAAGTGTGTGCATGCTGCTATGCTCTAAAAAAATAATTAGGATAGATGGAACAACATCTAGTAGCTGTTGATATATTTAGGTAGTGATGTGTGTGAACACTCTAGGACCGCCGGGGCACTTTTTCCCCTCTTTAGGAGGTTTTTTTCCCCCGGCTTGTATATACGCCTATTGCCCTAATGGGCTACTTATCTTTGTACATTCTCTAGTAATACATTCAGTCTTGCGTGTTGTGCTCCAAGCTTCTTCTTCTTCCTTGTGCTGTTCGAGTGCTTCTGTAGACGTCTAACTCCAACAATTGGTATCAGAGCAGGTTGTCGCTTCTTCTAGGGCGCCGTCGACACTCCTCCGTTTGCAGTCTCAGATTCACATGAAATTAGGTGAGCATACTCAGGGTGTTTCCCAGATCAAAACTGCTTCGCTCTATGGTGCCGAAATCGCGATCTGAGCTCGTTTTGGCCTCCGAATGCACTATCGCAGTGCTTGTGCAAGCTATTTTATCCTTTTGTGCCAAAGGCATGAAATTAGGTGAGCATACTCAGGGTGTTTCCCAGATCAAAACTGCTTCGCTCTATGGTGTTGAAATCGCGATCTGAGCTCGTTTCGGCCTCCGAATGCACTATCGCAGTGCTTGTGCAAGCTATTTCATCCTTTTGTGCCAAAGGTATATACCAGTTTCTGTTCGCCAGTTTAAGCGTCTCGAAGTCTGCTACAGGTCTAGCAGAACTCATCTGGGCAGTTCCGTTCAACTTTTTGAGATACAGTCAATTTTTTGCATCAAGGTATTTCAATCACCGGCCATGGCTGAAAGCGTATGTTGGCTGTTGAGGATAAGTTGGATGGTACCAACTACCCATTATGGGCTTATATGATGCGACATATATTGGTTGCAAAAGGACTGTGGAACATTGTGCAGGGTGTTGAAAGACGTCTTGTTACACCTGTGACTACAGATACTACAAATACAGGTGCTGGAGGTACTGGAGCTGATGAAGATGGTGTCGAAGATGATATTGTGCAGATTCCTATTCGTGCTGCTGTTTCTGTTGCACCTACTGTAGAGCAGATTCGTTGGGATGGCAGAGATGCCCAGGCACATGCATTGATAACTTTGTCTGTCAAACGTGCCATTATTCCTCACATACGCTCTTGCAGAACATCTAGGGATGCTTGGGATACACTTACCACATTGTACCAAGCTAGGAATGAGGCTCGTGTTGCTTATCTCCAAAAACACTTGGAGAGTGAGCACATGAATGAAGGTGATTCTATGGACAGTTTCCTAATGAAGATCAAAGATTTGAAGGAACAGTTGATTTCTGCTGATGAGGTTATACCAGATAGCTCACTTGTGCAGACCGTTTTGAATGGTCTTCCTGACTCATATCAGAGTTTTGCTTCTACTCTTCGGTTGATGATGAAAGGCAATCCGAGTGCCTTATCATTTGAGGAGTTAGTCTCTGTTCTGTTGAAGGAAGATCAGTCCAGGCAGAACAGGTCCATTATGCGAGTTGCAGATCGAGCTTTCCTGGCTAGTCAGAAGGGCAAAGGAAAATGGAGCACTTCTACTAGTAAGCAGAAATCTGCAAATGCAGCACATTCAAAGAACCAAGACAAAGATGACAAAAAATCAGAAAAGCAGAAATTGTTTTGTAAGTACTGTAAAGGCAATGATCATATCATAAATAACTGTCCAAACTGGCTGCTAAAGAGGCAAAGAAGAAAGAGGCTGGAATGGTTGTTGCAGAGGCCTCTACACAAAAAACAGAGTCTACAAATCTTGTGCAGGAAGAAGAATGGGCGTTTACTACTGTCTGCAATTTTGACCCATCTTCTCATGATCAGTGCATGTTTGCAGTAGACTTAGATGTTTGGTACTTTGATAGTGGGGCGACCAAACATATTACCTCGCAGCGCAGTTTCTTCTCTTCACTCGAGCCTGCCCCTACAGCGAATACTGTCACATGCTCCAATAACTCCTCTTATCCTGTTATGGGAGTTGGTAAGATCATTCTGACTACTGCTGATGGTAGTTCTTTCACTGTGTCAAATGCTTTATTTGTGCCAGGGATAAAAAAGAATCTGTTATCAGTTTCTGCATTAGCCAAGATTGGCTTGGTTGTGAAATTCGTTGATGACAGGTGTACAATCCATGATCTCTCAAATGGCGATGTGATTATTGCTTCTGGCATTTTATGTCGTGGGCTGTATAAGCTCATAGACTATGAAAGATCTGTGAATGATTCGGCATGTGCAGTTCATGATTCTCAGGCTATGTCAGATGCAAAGCTTTGGCATGCACGCTTTGGTCATCTGAATTTTGCTAGTTTGTTACGCCTGCAGAAATCTGAAATGGTGTCCTCTTTGCCCAAACTTGAGGCACCTGGAAAACATGTTTGTGAAGGCTGTATTTTGGGCAAAATGCAGCGTTCTTCCTTTCCAAAAGATGGTTCAGTTTGGGCTACGCAGAAATTGTAGCTTGTACATAGTGATGTCTGTGGTCCTATGCAGACACCCTCTTTTGGAAATTACCTTTACTTCGTGACTTTCATTGATGATTATTCCAGGCATGCATGGGTATATCCACTCAAAGCAAAGTTCGAAGTATTCATGTGCTTCAAACAGTTTTTGGTTTTGGCTGAAAATTTGTCAGCATGTAAAATGGGCATCCTCCGTTTTGATCGAGGGGGGGAATATATGTCTTCAGATTTTAATGCATTTCTAGCTGAACGTGGGATAAAACACCAGTGTACAGTGCCGTATACACCTCAACAGAATGGAGTTGCTGAACGAAAGAACAGGTCTCTCATGGAGATGGCGAGGTGTATGGTCAAGAGTCAGGCTTTACCTCATAGTTTTTGGCTTGAGGCTGTCATGTGTGCAGCATATGTACTGAACAAGTGTCCCACTAAAGCATTGCAGTCTATCGCTTGGCATGACCGCAAGCCATCTGTTGCTCATCTGCGTGTTTTTGGTTGTTTGGCATATGCATTAGTGCCTGAACAACATCGTAGAAAATTGGATGATAAGGCAATAAAATGTATTTTTGTTGGGTACAGTTCTGAAAGTAAAGGCTATCGTCTATATCATCCACAGACTAAACACATTCTGGTTAGCCGTGATGTTGTCTTTGTGGAAGATGCTATTCACCCATTGCTTTCATGTACTAAGGAGACATCTGTTAGCTCCAAAGACATGTAGGATACTTTGATGCCTCTTTTTACAGGTGGACAGTCTAGTGCTGGTCCTAATGAGGCAACTTCTCAGCCTTTGCAGGTTTCATATGATGATGTAGATCATTCCATTTCTGATGAAGATTTACATGATGCACTTGCTGATGAGAGAGCTGATATTGAGCAGGCAAAAACTATGCCAAAATGGCTGGTGCAGACTTTGCGTGACAGCAAATTAGATGCACCTTTGTCATATCGTACTCGTTCAGGCTCTCATAGTGCCTCCTTTGCATCAGATTGCTATGCTATGGCTGCATCTAGTCTCTGTGATGAGAATGAGCCTGTTTCTTTTGATGAAGCACAGAATTCAGAAAATTGGATGGCTGCTATGCAATCTGAATATGATGCTATAATGAAGAATGGTACATGGTCTTTATGTGAATTGCCTCCTGGCAAGAAGGCCATTGTCACTAAGTGGGTATACAAGCTAAAGCGTAAACCTGATGGTAGAGTTGACAGGTATAAGGCTAGGCTTGTTGCAAAGGGTTATGCGCAGGAAAGAGGCATTGATTTTGATGAGACCTTTGCACCTACATGCCGTATGACTACCGTTCGGAGCATTTGTGCACTTGCAGCCCATCATGGTTGGAATGTACATCAGTTGGACATTAAAACAACATTTCTGAATGGTGACTTGCATGAAGAAGTGTATGTTTTTCAGCACGGTGGCTTTGTGCAGAAAGGGCATGAAAACCAGGTGTGCAGGTTAAAGAAGGCATTATATGGTTTAAAGCAAGCACCATGTGCTTGGTATGAGAAGATACATGCCTATCTGATTGCACATGGTTTTGAGAACAGTCCAACTGAAAGCACCTTATATGTTAAGCGTGCTAATGATGTGCTTCTGATCATTGTTGTTTATGTAGACGACATGCTGCTCACTGGTCCTATTGAGAAGCATATTGCTGATTTCAAGGCTGATTTGCATGCCTTATTTGAGATGTCTGATTTGGGGCATTTGCATCACTATTTGGGCTTTCAGTTTATGCAAGTTGATGGTGGAATGGCTTTGTGTCAAACAAAATATATTGACACATTATTGCAGCGTTTTGGCCTTGAAGACTGTAAGCCTATTGCCACTCCTATGGAGACAGGTAGCCTATTTTTGCAATTATCCCATGTAATTCCCACCTATTTCAGACTATGGAGTTATTTCAAACGTTATTTAATTTCTATAATCATTCTATCTATCATTTTCATGATCTATTTAGCTCTAGGACCTTATTTTTAAGGTTTTTGACCAAAAACAATGTGAAAAGGGTCAAGTCCAAAGTATAAAGGACACAAACCCTAATTGTAATCAACGTTTTGAATTGAAAGACTGGAATTTCATGCATTTTGCTTCTTGGGGTTATATCGCTCTTTTCTGTCTTCATTTGGAGCTTCCATAGTATTGTTTAGGTGTCCCAATCCTTCCTCCACCGATGGTAAGTGTTTTTCATGAACTAAGCCTGTGTTTCTTGCTATTTTTGCATATGTTTGGGGCTGAACTTCTTAAAGTGTTTGTGCTTGAGTTCCATAGCTTCATGATAGCAGTTTTCTTTATACATTTGAATGCAGTAAATATACTTGGATTGACAATCAAGTTGATCTAAACCAATAGAAGTTGATTGAGATTTGTGCTAAAAAGGAAGGGAAGTCCATTTTGTAGGTGAGTCGATTGTCTAAACAAGTTAAACTCCAAACAAAGACATCACATTTTGCATTTGAGAATTTCGGTGAGCTTGCGAGAATTGATGAGTGCTAGAGACTGACAAGGTTTAGCAAGGAGGTTTTGTGAGCTTCACTATAGAGCAAGAAGAGGTGTATCAATCCCCAACTACCCAAAAAGCCGGAAAAAGTTAGTGGTAGATCAATGACGCTTTGCTACAAGAGAGATATTTCCCATTTCCTCAAAGATATTGTACAATGATGATCAAGGAAAGGGATAGGGAGATTGAGAGGCATGCATTGATGAATAATGTGCAAGATTAGATGATTGGTTCATTCACAAATTCTTGGGCAATCGCTTTTGCATGTGTTCACTTTTAGTACTTTTTTGAATTGGGTTTGAGTGCATGCGAGCTAGGTGATGATGTCATATAAGATTTGAATGAAAATTGAAAAAAAACACATATAAGCATTCCATGACTACCCGAGAGAACACACTTGGCAGGGTGATTTCCCTTTGCATACATCAAGGTTAAGTGGCAATCCCAAGAGCAGTTATCAAGGATTGAAAGACTTGAAGCTTGAATAGTGTGAAAAATATGATCGCTCTACAAAGCAACTGCCTATTGCAATAGAGGACTTTTGATCCAAGTGCTCCATGATTAAGATCCCAAGAAAGATAAGATATCATCCTAAGTCTTTTGTAGCAAAAAGAGCCATCAGTTGAGCCCAAGTGCAAACCCACGATTGGCCTAGGTAGAGGCTCTATGCAAAGAAGTCACCACCTTGTACAATTCATGTTTTTTTGACAAAGTTTTGCTTATTTGAGGATCTCAAGCAGCCAATATTTTACTCCAAGCGATTTTATGTCAAGAAAAGTTACGAATTGGGAGATAGTAGAGTCCACAATTGTTGTAGAATAAATATATCCAGAGGAATCGCTTTCTACAAATGGGTACAAATTAAGTGGAAATAGACTCAAATCTATAAAAGAAATACCTAATGAAAGATAACAAGTACATCAAGTGAGAAAGTAGACAAGAAGTGCAAACTGCAATCTAGAGAAGTTGTAAATTGCACTTTGATTTTTGATGAAATTTTTGGACTGCTTACATCGCAAGAGCCATAAGAAGATTAAAACATCTAGTTTCATTGAAAGTTCAAGACAAAAAACTTAATCTTGAAAAACATGATGGTCCTAGCCTAGGGTTTTGGTAGAGTAATCGAGATTCGCAATTTGTGCATTTTCTTGCCAGATTTGATCATATAGATTCATCCAAGATACTTTAAAAGCCTTCAAAATCCAAGTTTATGTTAATTTGCAATCCACACGCAAAACCTGACCGTCCTACCGAAGCAATCGTCTTTCGCAAGAGTGGTGTAAATATGACCCCAGAGGCTTATGATCCTTAGAAACACATTGCAAACCTTTAGACTTGGTCATAGTATTGTGAAAACCTCAAAATATTGCCTTTTGCAATGCTTCACTTCTAGGGAAATGGTTTCCTATAGATAGTGTTATTTGGGACAATTTCTTAAAGGAGACATACATTGAGTGAATTCCTTTAGGAGATAAAACCAATTTTTTGAGATAAAACAACAGATCTTACTCACTAGGTCTAAGTTAAATCCATACCAACTAACCATTGTAGCACTAGTCTAATGAGTTATTCAAAGGATCCTTTCGAGAAATTATGAGGAAACAAATTCACTAGTGCTTTGAGACTCAGTACAAATTACAATTGTTAAGAACATCTTGAAAGGGACACAAGACTATAATTGGTAGAAGAGGGAAAGATCACAAAAGAGCGACAATCAAAAGGGTCTTTAATGAGTTTATCCATCACTAAGTACTTGTACATGTTTGTGAATAGAATGCTATGCCATTTGTGGATTAATAAAGAAAGGAACCAATTTGAGGTTTACACTAAGAACTTCCTTGGAGCGGAAGTGGTTCTCTCAAGAAATCTTTTAGGAGACAACTCTGGTACATATTTGAACTCGGGTTTGTGAAGAGATTCTTTATATAAGTAAGGAAAAGAAGGTTTTTTTTGTGCAAGGATGTGTCTACAAGTCATTGTGAAACATTGAGGCATGTGAAGCATTTAGGGGAGTGTGGACAAAAATTGACACCTATATGATTTTGAGATCACAAAAAACTCTCGGAAAAAAAACAAAAAGAAAGTGCACAATGGCATAATAATGAATTACGAGCTAAGATTTTCATTGGTAGTAAGGCATCAACTAAGGAAAGCATAAGGTCATCAGATATAATCCCAATATCGCTCTTGTGATATTCTTAGTTAGTCTAAAAGCAAGCTTGAGGACATGTCAATTTTTATCAATATGGATGGATTTCAGAAGGATGTGAGTTTCTTATCCGACATTGACGCCAAGTATGATGTATCTCTCACCTATGAGAAAATAATAGGCGTGGGGCACACATGTTTAAAGATCCATGGGGGTACACACTTGTGAAGATCAAAAGCTTAATTGAAAAAGGGATTTTATGTCACCATCCTACTCTAAAGCAAGAGGGTAATGCTATGTGGATAAGAAAGGATTGATTGATGTATTTCATGAACATCTTGATAGGTTGGATATCTATGGGAATGGAATCCTTGATGACAAGCATGTAAAATCTAGTGTTGGTTCTAGTGGTTTCCTAGGGATCCATCCAAAATCGTTAGGGAATGATGAACTAGACCAAATCTATGTGGAAAGAACTTTGTTCTTCACCAAGATTTGGATCCATATACAATTGAGGCTTACTTTTCGAGTGAAAAAAAGGAAATGTTTTGATAATATCGATAGTAATGTGTGTGACCACACTTAGGACCGGGAGGCCAATTTTTTCCCTTTAGGAGGTTTTTCCCCCTGGCTTGTATACACACTTATAACCCTAATGGGTCACTTATCTTTGTACATTCACTTGGTAATACATTTTGTATTGTGTTGTTCTCCAAGGTTCTTCTTCCTCCTTATGTTTTCTGTGTGCTTCCACAAACCTTGAACTCCAAAAAGAATTCATGTTTGCATTAGGTACAAAATCCAATTCCTCTATAGATCAATCATAGTTTGCAACCTAGATATATTGGTCCAGTTGTGCATAAAGGAAAACCCTAAAGATTGAGGATAGTATTCTAAGTGTTTTGACATCAAAAGAATTATCAAAAGAGCAATAATACATTCCAAAAAAGCTCTATATAGGAACCCTATGGAAAATAACCGTGAGTCTCGATTGGGATTTTTTTACCAAGAGTTGGATTATTAGGGATCCCTAGGGAGTGAAAGATGGTAATTAAGTATTATGTTCGCAAAGTAAGTCATAAGTAAGGTTATAACCCTCTTTCATCCACATCCTTAGTAGGAAATATGGCAGCTCAAGTAGACCTAGAAACTCTACTTTCATGATTGAATATCAAAGTTCCTTCATTTAGAGGATTAGCACATGAAGACCCTCATGAGCATGTTAGAAGATTTTTAGCACTATGCAAAACAAGGGGATTAATGGGAAGGGAAGATGCATTTTTTGTTCTTTTCCCAGCAACCTTGGAGGATTTAGTTGACAAATGGTTTAGTAAATTTATCAACAAGCACTTCACTACTTGGGGCTTAATGAAGGATGCCTTCAAGACATAGTTCCAACAAGGAAATATGATAGAAACTATCATTGAAAAATTAGAGAACTTATGAATAGGTACAAGGTAGAGATTTCTTGAATTTGTGACTAGAGCCAAGGCATTTACGGCTAAACTTCTAGATCCTCCCCATGATTTTTTTGCCAAAAAGTGGCTTGCTAAACCACTTCCAATATCCATAAGGAGTTAATGCTCCCCACAACAGCAGTGAAGAATTCATTTCTACAACAACAAAGATAGAACAAATTAAACACCAATATGGAACTAGCTCTTCTAGTCTACCATACCCTTTGGAACTTGAAGATTCATTAACACAATTGAGTAAGGAACTTGAGAATCTAAAAGGGACAAGCCCCATAGGGAAGAAGAAATTGGAGTAACTCAACTAAGGCATGAAATTGAAGCATTAAAGTTAAAAAAGGAAGAGGAGGACCAATATAATAAAGTAAGTCTATGATCAAAGGTTTCCGGTCGGTTCAGACAGATCTGAAATCGGACATGGTTTGGTCACCCGTGTGTGCAAAGATCTCGAGTCGAGACTTACTAGAAGGTCATTTACTCTTGTGAACAATTGATCCACTTAGCTTAGTGGTTAAGTCTCAAGGATGTGAAGGAGAGGTCTTGGGGTCGATCCCCATGGAGAACATGGGGAGAGTATTTTGCCCAAAGAGATCTAGAGCCTTCTAGAAGCATCCACTTGAGTTCACTCGAGTTATCTGGGACACTTAGCACACATGCAATTACATGGCTGACACATGGATGGTTAGTATCCACTTGCCCAAGAAGGCAGTCCCCTAGAGAGAGCTATATATAAAGGCATTTGGTTGGGAGGAGAGTCATCTCGCTAGCACATGGTGGTCGTAATCTTGTTCTCTTGCATTGGAATGTAATAAAGTGATTGGAAGGAGATGGTTGAACCACACCCTTGATAGATAGGGGATGGTTGAACTACATCTCAACCATGGCTTTTGGGGCAAGTGGTTAGCCCATCACATTCCTAACCAAGAGGTTATGAGTTCAATTTCTTGCATTGGTATCAAGCAAGCTTTCATGGTAACCTTGGTGGTTCATCGTATTGCTTAAGTTCTCATTGATTTCTTGTAGGATTTCTCTTCATTGAATTCATTTTCATGCATTATTTCTTTTGCGTGTACGATTATTAGCCTCCGGAGAATTGCTCTTCGTAGCAAAATTAAACATGCTACTTTACAGGATGCGAACTCGGATCTACGCGCTTTCCGTAGCTTCAGCACATCCACCGCAGCATAGCACATTCATTGCTGCTTAAGCATGTGATGATCTTTTTGGAGCTGAGGCTCATTCAAAGCAAATGATATATCGGAGGCCGTAGCAAGATTCGAACCCGCTACATCGGAGGACTGTCGCTTATCCAAGGGGAGACCACGTTGACAGATGTTGCTCAAAAATTTCTCAAACAAAAGAGAAATATGACTGTCACGTGATGGCAACCTCTCTAGCATAGCGAACGCATCGATGGACCCCATTCTGAGCATATCAAATGAGGCTTAAAATTGCGCTGTTGTAGACCTTCTCCACCAGAAGCAAAATGAAAAGGAGCCTCCAACCCTAGCTCTGGCGCTCCGTGCGATGGCTGGATCCTAGCTCCAGTCGTTGGTGCTGGCCCCTTTGGGGGCAGTCCTGTTCGCGTTGGCTCCCTTGCTGAGGCATTAGCTCTCCGAGTGGTCTCTGAGTGGTGTGGGTTTGCTGGGTGCTCTTTGCTCCCCGCTGTGGGTCTGCATGGCGTTGCATGAGGCATTACAAAATGGATTATCCCAAGGAAGCATGCGAGAAGGTCTATCAGGTAAGAATCCTAGCCCCTTAGACAGATGCGAGCAGTCGATGGTAGAAAAGCGAGATGAAACTTGGAGTTTCATCTCCCCGCTAAGTAACAGGAACTCTGCTGGTATCATTGGCCCTCCAGGAGACTTGCATGCTAAAGCTGTTGGGGCTATTCACTTAGGTAAGAAGAATGATTCTCTGCATGCTGTCGAGGGAATGTGTGGTGATAAACAGGTCCAAAATAAGTGTGATCTGAGTAATAGTGTCCTAGGTAAACAAGATGGGTCTTACGCTTCAGCCCTTAAACAAAGGAAACTCGACGGTTTTGACTCTTTTGATAATTTTGCGTTTATCAGTAGTACTTCAGGTTCTGTTGACCTAAAAGGCAAAAAGAAAATTAACGAAGGTCAGGACGATGGAATTAATATGATTAACGTAGATTTTGTCAATAACGGTGATGAGGATAACACTCTCGTTATAGACAAGAGCTCTCTTAACAACTGGCACAATGTTCTGTATGAAAGAGCTGTTATTGGTCTCTGTCATGGACCTAGACCGCCCCAAGAAGTGCTTAAGGGATGGATAAAAAACAGTTGGACTAATAGGGGTATTAGGCTAAAATACGTTCAATTTCTGCCAAACAACTTCTTTCTGTTCTTTTTTGAAGACTCAAGTAGTGTTCTGCAGATCATGTCAGAAGGACAATGGCTAATCAGAAATATTCCCTTATCTATGTTTAGATGGTACCCAGGCTTTAATCCCAAGGGGACAAAACCCACCAAGGTGCCAGTGTGGGTGGAGTTTCCTGATCTCCCAGTTGAGTTCTACCCCTGGGTTCAACATCTAGGGACTATGACAGGAAAGGTTTTAGGACAAAAGTCCAGGACTGAGTTAAACCCTAAATGGGATCCCCAGATTCTTGTTGAGGTTGACATTTCAAGAGAAGTCAAAACCTCTATAGTGCTTAAGGACTCTGAAGGTTGCATGCTTCATGAACAAAAGGTAAGATACAGGAATCTCCCCAATGCTTGCTTTAATTGTTTTAAACAAGGCCATTTAATAAAAGAATGTCCTCTTCTTGATATTAAGAAGGACAGTTTTGAAGAAAAGTTTGAACAAAAGGGTAAGGCTAAACAGCAGGAGACTAGCAATAGCAAAAGGCAAAATGTCAAAGTGAAGAAAAAAGTATTTAATAAATGGAGTAACAGATATGATGTTCTGTTAGAGGAGGTATCTAACCCCTTTCAGATTGAAGAAGAAGAAGTTGGCAAGCAGGATACAAGTACTCTGGATGAAGGTGAAGCTCATCAATCCTCCTCTGCTCAAATTAATGAGGGAGAATGGACTTATGTGAGTAACAGGAGAAATATGAAAGGTAATCAGGTTTCTGATGGTCTTAATAACCCCACCAGTGCTGATGAAAATGTTCCAGGACAAGCTTTTCAGGATGATTTTTCTAGACAGGTGACTCAACAGGATTATGAACAATTTGTTCAACTTCAAAAGAATGCTGGAGATACTGAAGATGTTGAAATGGGTATTGATGATATTAGAGGTTCTCCTAAGCAGGTTAAATCCAAAAGGAAAGACACGGTTAGGGTCTCTGGATCGGTCATTAAGCCTCTTAAGAATATCAGAAAGTAAGTTGGTCTCCCCTCCTTTTGGTTAAGATATGAATTCTCTCAAACTTCTTTCTTTAAACATCAAGGGAATCACTGACCCTGTTAGAGGCAAAATAGTTAATAGATAGATGAAGGATATTAATTTGCTTTCTGATATTATTTGTCTTCAAGAGTTGAAGGTAGGTGGATTTGACCTGAGGACTAATCTTCAAATTGTTTCCAGTAACCACTGTTGGTATTTTACAGATCATTTCAATAAGAAGGGTGGTGCTGCCATAGGTATTGCTGCTAATCTTGTTCATTGTGTTGAAGAAGTTATCCTTAGTGATACTCACCAATGGCTGGCCTTGAAGTGTAAGGATCCAATTAATTTTACCATTGTTAGTGTCTACGCTTCTAATAATCATGGTGACAGAATTTCTTGCTGGAAAGAGCTGAGTAAGTTGGACGAAGATACCATTCTAGTTGGGGATTTCAACATGGTTTTATTAGAAAAGGACAAAAAAGGTAATCCTGACAACACTTTACAGGGTTCTGAAAAAAACGAGTGGCTCAACATGATCAATTGTCTTAATCTGATTGATTGCTCTGAGAATACTGGCCACACTTGGAGGAATAAAAGCAGCTCTAGACCTTTATCTGCCAGGCTCGACAGATGTTATATTAATGTCAATAAGTTCCACGATTTCTGGCAGCATAAGTGTATTACAGATGCCTCTTTGCAGGTTTCTGACCACCTCCCTCTTATTGTCCAGTTTGATAAAAACTCCCCGGATTATAAAGCTGGGTGGGTTCACTTGGATGCCTCCCTTCTGAAAATTAAAAATGTGAAAGAAGGTACCAAGGATATTTTCATCAAGCATTTTACTTCTGATTGCTCGCCTTTGGTTGCTTGGGAAAGAGCCATTAAAGAAATTCAAAAGTTCTTCTACTTTTCCAAACTCCGGGCCAAGGAGGTTAGAAGACAAAGGAGAATGATGATTTTAAGAGAGATTGAGCATATTGAAAAAAGTAATTCTGATGAACCTTCTAGGAGATCTAACCTTAATGAGCTCCAGGATAGATTAAGATGGGAAGACTATATCTCTGCTAGAGGTGCTCTTGCTGCATCTAGAGAATTTTGGGCAGGAAATGTTGACAGACCTAATAAATTTATGTTTGATCTTTTGAAAAAGAAAACAGCTAGAGATTTTGTCCCCCCCCTCAAGAAAAGGGATGGTGGGGTTGCTTCTTCTATGAAGGAAAATTTACAAGAGGCTGTTGGGTTCTTTACCAATGTATTCTCTATGCCTCCCAAGAGAGGGGAGAACATCCAGAGAGCCAGGGCAGAAATTGCTTTGAAAAGGAAGAAAATGATTCCTACAGATCTGGCTTCTATCTTGGACCTGCCCCTCTCTGCCGGTGAGGTTAGAGAATCCATTAGTAAATTGAAGCCTGGCAAGTCACCTGGTCCTGATGGCATTCCTAATGAGTTTTTTCAAGAGCTTTCTGATTTCATTGTGCCCATAATTCTCTTGGTGTGGCAAGAGGCCACTAAAAGGGGTTCTCTTTCCACCTTTATCAACTCTGGTATTATTAAGTTAGTCCATAAGAAAGGTGAGAAGGATGACTTAAACAATTGGAGACCTATCTCTTGTCTGACTACTTTGTATAAAATCTTTGCTTCTTCCTTGGCCAGGAGATTGAGCAACATTATGGATAAGATCATATTGCCTGAGCAGAAAGGTTTCATTAAAGGCAGGTATATATTGGATGCTATTATTTCTATTTGGGAAGGAATGGATTATGCCCAAGATAGGAAGATTGATACTTTCCTTTTCAAAGTGGATTTTGACAAAGCCTACGACCGGATGGAATGGGACTTTATTCTTCAATCGCTCTACGACATTGGAGCGGGTAGAAATTTTATAAAGTATACTAGCACTCTTTTTGGGAATGCTAATTCCAGAATAGCTATGAATGGTAGTCTTTCTGAACCCTTTCAGTTGGCTAGATCTGTTAGACAGGGTTGTCCCCTTGCCCCTCTTTTGTTTGCTATCACTAGTGATTCTCTTGGGTGGTTGATTAAGGATTGTATGGTGAATGGTGACATTAAAGGTCTGAATATTCCTGGCTGCCCTTCCCCTCTTGGTCTTCAGATGTTTGCAGATGACACTAATATGATCACTTTGGCTGATAGTGTTTCTGCTGAAAATTTCTTGAATTGCCTTCAACTCTACTGTACTGCTAGTGGGTCTATTGTCAACCACATGAAAACCGGCTTTTATTCCTCGAATAAAGTTATACCTGATTGTATAAAGGCTAATAAGTGTGACATCATTATGGAAGGCTCTATTTTTGGGCTCTTGGGAATTCCGATGGGATTTGGGGTTTCTCCAGAGCAGAGATGGAATTGGATGTTTGACAAGTTTAGAGCCAAAGTGATTCAATGGATGCACTTTCAACAAACTCTTTCTCAAAGAGCTTTTGTCTTAAAGCATTATGTTCTGCCTGTTCTTACTTATTTCTTTGCCTGTTGGATGCCCACTAAAAGACAGCTTGCTCAGGTCATTGGCTTGTCCAGAAGATTCTTATGGGGAGGGACCCCTCAGTACAGAAAAACAGCCAAAGTTGCTTGGAGTACCTGTTGTCTCAAAAACGATGAGGGAGGGTTGGGTATTATGTGTCCTACAAAATTGGCCACTCAAATGGCTGGCAAGTGGATTCTTAGGGCTACTAACTCTAATGATTTCTGGTCAGCTCTCATTAAAAGGAATGTTACTGAGTTTTCTGTTGCAGGATACAAAAGCTGGACCAACCTTAATTGGTGGGATGTCATCTCCTCTCCTCTTCAAGTCATTCCCAAGGGGAGTAAACTTCTCTGTTCTTTCTGGAAAGCCTGGAATGTTATTAAAAGCACTTATAAGCTTCCTGTCTATTTTTACAAAAATTCTTCTTTTATATTACAAAATTCTATGTGGATAGGATGGTTTTCTGAGTCTTGTCCATTAGAGCTAACTATCAGGATGAACAAGTGCAGGAAAGCGGGCTTTGACTCCTGGAATTCTCTTTTTGATGGCAGGCAAGTTTGTGATATTAACTTTATCCAAGGAATTGATACCTTGTCTGCTGCCTGTAAACAGGAATTGTTGAAGAAAAGGACTTGGCTGATTGATAAATTGGAGGAATACAACTACCATAAAATTATTGGAGTCGCTGAAGTAGCTGGAGAAATATGCAAAAACTTCAAATTAGCTGTTCAAGAGGACAATGAGGTCATAAACAAGCTAAATGTCAGGTGGAAGGTTCAAAGGTGCAGATCCCAATGGAAGTACAGGTTCAGGACTATCTGGGCTTTTGCTAACACCTCAAGACAAGCTCACCTGCTGTGGCTGATTATTCATCAGGGAGTGTGGACAGGAAGCAGAGCCAGGAAGGCTAAAATTAGTGCAAGAAATTGCCCATTTTGTGGTCAGCTTGAGGATATCAGTCATCTTTTTGTCCACTGTAAAAGTGCTCAAAAGTTTTGGTTTCACCTAAATTTGTATTGTACTACTGCTGGTCTTCCTCAACTTGGAGACAAAGAGATTTTGCTTGGGGAAAGTAAAGGCATGGATATTGCCCTTTGGCAGATGATCAGAGCCCATACTCTGTGGTTTATTTGGAAAAATAGGAACGAAAAAATCTTTTCTCACAAGCCTTGGGATTTTCTGTACACTTGCAATAACGGTATCTTGAAGATGCTCCAACTCTGTAAATCCAGCATTTGTGATGCCTCCAATTGTAATTTTGACCAACATCACATTATGAGAGTGAATAGACCCAGTAGATGGAAGGCCTCTCTGCTTAAAATGTACTCCCCAGCTAGGCTCTCCATGATTCAATTTTTGGAAGCCCTATTGACTTGAGTCTCCTATGGGGCTAAGCCCCTTGATGTAAAACTTTTTTTTTTTTTCCGCGCTAATTTTATCTTTCCTGTTCTGTCAAAAAAAAAGAAAAGAAAAGGAGCCTCCAATGGTGACTGCACAGGTGCTGAACCCACGACTACATGACCAAAGAGAAATGTAGCAGCCACAATATCAATATCATATCATGTCATATCAGAGAAAACGGTCATATCAGAGATGCAGATACGAAAAAGATACCTGTTCCATACAGATCGCTACTCTTTGTAACTGCTAGTTCCGATTTTGAATGGAAGCAGCTCGGGATTCGGACACAGAACTTACTAAACAGAAACAATGTGTTCAATCCGCTACGCTAGGCCATGTTATATGGCTTTTATTTGAGGAATAAAAATCCGACCTCCTACAGTTGGATATGCACATAATTTTGTCCAACTTGTTTCCATACTTGCTTAGGAAATCTTCGGACTTATTAATGAAAAGATTTTGCTTTTCTAATTGTGCTTTCGTGACACACCCTCGAGCTATCTTAGCTATTAGCTCTACCAAAGTTTTCCAAGATTTATGAAGAGTTTCTGGTCAAAGTATGGAGAGATGTGAGCATGTCTATTGGCTCTTCTTTGCACGGAAAGATTTTTCCCGAGGACCTAAGGGTGCAAAATGGCTATTCCAGAGGATCAATAGGAGGACGTAGCTTAATTGGGAGATAAGTATTTTCCAAAGTTAATGATTGGTTTAAATATTTGTTTTGCTCTATGCTTTCATGTAGGATGCATGTTTTTATCATTGAAGTATAGAAGTAAACTTCATTTTTGATAATCTTGATGCAAATCATTGAAAGCTAAATGAAAGAGCATAAATGTATTGAAACAATCATTAAGCACAAGCATGCATCTATATGTCACCGCATGGGAGTAAAAGAATATTGGTGCATTTCTCGTTTCAAAAGAATGTTTTCATGCACAAAACATGTTTTCTTCTTGCTTAAAAAGATAGTTAGATGCTCAAGTTGATGCACATAAATGGTTATATCTTTTTATAAAAGCTAGCAAGTAGAATGTTTGTGCGTGGATGATTGGAAACATGCATTTTCAAGCTCGAGAATTGCTTGATTTAGGTTTGATGCATGAAAGGAGAATGCCAACACGTGCATGCACTCACATGCATTTGCATGCAAGAACAGACATTTTTATATACATGATTTTTGGTTAAGTAGTTGAATACTTATATTAAGCACTTTTTTGAGGATGAGAAGAGTATGCTTGGTTTTGTTTAAGCTGATTAGAGCTTAACGAAGAAACCCAAGTAATCTTTGGAAATTAAGCTACTTCCTATAGATAATCCAACAAAGAAAATAGTCTGGTTAACTATTTCCTTGGATTAAAAGAAATATCTTTTGGACAAGCAATAAAGCCTTAAGTCTTGATCTTGTCCAAAAGTCAAGAATTTCTTTTGAAGATCATTCCAGTAAAGAAAAAGATTCCAAGATGAATCATTGGACTCGAAAGCAAAAGATTCCAAGATGAATCATTGGCTTAGTATTACTTGATTCCTTCGTAGGAATCTAAAGTTCTTAAAAGACAAAATCTCCCTAGATGTGAGACTAGAATCTTTCAAGAAAAGTTTTATAGCAAGTAGTTCCCAACAATGTCCATACCACTAGTATGGGTACTGTTGGAGTTAGACGTCTGCGGAAGCACGCGAACAGCACAAGGAAGAAGAAGAAGAAGCTTGGAGCACAACACACAAGACTGAATGTATTACTAGAGAATGTACAAAGATAAGTAGCCCATTAGGGCAATAGGCGTATATACAAGCCAGGGGAAAAAAACCTCCTAAAGAGGGAAAAAAGTGCCCCGGCGGTCCTAGAGTGTTCACACACATCACTACCTAAATATATCAACAAATCCCCCCTGGGAGTGATGCGGTGAACAAGGAGCTGGCACTCATGTATAAGGAAGTGCCGAGCTATGTGGAAATCACTCCACAAAAGGAAGTAAGCCCAAAGCTTTGCGGAAAGCTTCAAACTTCTCCCTAGGCAGAGCCTTCGTGAAAAGGTCTGCAATGTTCTCCTGCGTGGGCACATATGCCAAGCTGATCTCCCCAGCAGAGAACCTCTCCCTGACATAGTGATAATGCACCTCAATGTGCTTAGTGCGAGCATGGAACACAGGGTTCCTCGCAACTGCCAATGCGCTCTGACTGTCAGTGAAGATGGTGGTGGCAAAAGACTGGCCAACACCCAAATCAGCCATAAGGCGTCTGAGCCACACACACTCAACAGTCGTTGTGAAAGCTGCCCTATACTCAGCCTCACAACTGGAAGTGGCCACAGTAGGCTGCTTCTTGCTCAACCAAGATATACATGAGCTACCAAGCATGAAGCAAAAACCACTGGTGGACACACGAGTGTCATAGCAACCAGCCCAATCTGAGTCAGAAAAAGCATGCAAATCTGGCGGTAGTGATCCCCCCTTGGGATAAAACAACCCAAGTAGCCGAGTACCACTCAAGTAGCGAAAGATGCGCTTAACCGCTTTCCAATGCGTGACTCTTGGGCAATGCATAAACCTGCTCATCTGTGAGACAGCAAACTGAATATCTGGCCGAGTAATGCATAAGTAAATCAAGCATCCAACAGCCTGCTGATAGAGAACAGCATCAAATGCATCTCCAGCATCATGAAGGCTCAATCGTAAACCTGTCTCCATAGGAGTGGCAATAGGCTTACAGTCTTCAAGGCCAAAACGCTGCAATAATGTGTTAATATATTTCGTTTGACACAAAGCCATTCCACCATCAACTTGCATAAACTGAATGCCCAAATAGTGATGCAAATGCCCCAAATCAGACATCTCAAATGAGGCATGCAAATCAGCCTTGAAATCAGCAATATGCTTCTCAAGAGGACCAGTGAGCAGCATGTCGTCTACATAGACAACAATGATCAGAAGCACATCATTAGCACGCTTAACATATAAGGTGCTTTCAGTTGGACTGTTCTCAAAACCATGTGCAATCAGATAGGCATGTATTTTCTCATACCAAGCACGTGGTGCTTGCTTTAAACCATATAACGCCTTCTTTAACCTGCACACCTGGTTTTCATGCCCTTTTTGCACAAAGCCACGGGGCTGAAAAACATACACTTCTTCATGCAAGTCACCATTCAGAAATGCTGTTTTAATGTCCAATTGATGTACATTCCAACCATGATGGGCTGCAAGTGCACAAATGCTCCGAACAGTAGTCATACGGCATGTAGGTGCAAAGGTCTCATCAAAATCAATGCCTCTTTCCTGCGCATAACCCTTTGCAACAAGCCTAGCCTTATACCTGTCAACTGTACCATCAGGTTTACGCTTCAGCTTGTATACCCACTTAGTGCCAATGGCCTTCTTGCCACGAGGCAAGTCACATAAAGACCATGTACCATTCTTCATTATAGCATCATATTCAGATTGCATAGCAGCCATCCAATTTTCTGAATTTTGTGCTTCATCAAAAGAAACAGGCTCATTCTCATCACAGAGACTAGATGCAGCCATAGCATAGCAATCTGATGCAAAGGAGGTACTATGAGAGCCTGAACGAGTACGATATGACAAAGGTGCATCTAATTTGCTGTCACGCAAAGTCTGCACCAGCCATTTTGGCATAGTTTTTGCCTGTTCAATATCAGCTCTCTCATCAACAAGTGCATCATGTAAATCTGCATCAGAAATGGAATGATCTGCATCATCATATGAAACCTGCAAAGGCTGAGAAGTTGCCTCATTAGGACCAGCGCTAGCCTGTCCACCTGTAAAAAGAGGCATCAAAGTATCATACATGTCTTTGGAGCTAACAGATGTCTCCTTAGTACATGAAAGCAATGGCTGAATAGCATCTTCCACAAAGACAACATCACGGCTAACCAGAATGCGTTTAGTCTGTGGATGATACAGACGATAGCCTTTACTTTCAGAACTGTACCCAACAAAAATACATTTTACTGCCTTATCATCCAATTTTCTGCGATGTTGTTCAGGCACTAATGCATATGCCAAACAACCAAAAACACGCAGATGAGCAACAGATGGCTTGCGGTCATGCCAAGCCTCATATGGAGTGATAGACTGCAACGCTTTGGTGGGACACCTGTTCAGTACATATGCTGCACACATGACAGCTTCAAGCCAGAAACTATGTGGTAAAGCCTGACTTTTGACCATGCACCTTGCCATCTCCATGAGTGACCTGTTCTTTCGTTCAGCAACTCCATTCTGTTGAGGTGTATACGGCACTGTACACTGGTGTTTTATCCCACGTTCAGTTAGAAATGCATTAAAATCTGAAGACATATATTCCCCCCCTCGATCAGAACGGAGGGTGCCCATTTTACATGCTGACAGATTTTCAGCCAAAACCAAAAACTGTTTGAAGCACATGAACACTTCGGACTTTGCTTTGAGTGGATATACCCATGCATGCCTGGAAAAATCATCAATGAAAGTCACGAAGTAAAGGTAATTTCCAAAAGAGGGTGTCTGCATAGGACCACAAACATCACTATGTACAAGCTGCAATTTCTGCATAGCCCGAACTGAACCATCTTTTGGAAAGGAAGAACGCATTTTGCCCAAAATACAGCCTTCACAAACATGTTTTCCAGGTGCCTCAAGTTTGGGCAAAGAGGACACCATTTTAGATTTCTGCAGGCGTAACAAGCTAGCAAAATTCAGATGACCAAAGCGTGCATGCCAAAGCTTTGCATCTGACATAGCCTGAGAATCATGAACTGCACATGCCGAATCATTCACAGATCTTTCATAGTCTATGAGCTTATACAGCCCACGACATAAAATGCCAGAAGCAATAATCACATCGCCATTTGAGAGATCATGGACTGTACACCTGTCATCAACGAATTTCACAACCAAGCCAATCTTGGCTAATGCAGAAACTGATAACAGGTTCTTTTTGATCCCTGGCACAAATAAAGCATCTGACAAGGTGAAAGAACTACCATCAGCAGTAGTCAGAATGATCTTACCAACTCCCATAACAGGATAAGAGGAGTTATTGGCGCATGTGACAGTATTCCCTGTAGGGGCAGGCTCGAGTGAAGAGAAGAAACTGCGCTGCGAGGTAATATGTTTGGTCGCCCCACTGTCAAAGTACCAAACATCTGAGTCTACTGCAGACATGCACTGATCATGAGAAGATGGATCAAAACTGCAGACAGTAGTAAACGCCCATTCTTCTTCCTGCACAAGATTTGCAGACTCTGTTTTTGGTGTAGAGGCCTCTGCAACAACCATTCCAGCCTCTTTCTTATTTGCCTCTTTAGCAGCCAGTTTTGGACAGTTCTTTATAATATGATCATTTCCTTTACAGTACTTGCAGAACAATTTCTGCTTTTCTGATTTCTTCTCATCTTTATCCTGGTTCTTCGATTGTGCAGCATTTGCAGATTTCTGCTTACTAGTAGAAGAGCTCCATTTTCCTTTGCCCTTCTGACTAGCCAGGAAAGCTTGATCTGCAACACGCATAATGGACCTGTTCTGCCTGGACTGATCTTCCTGCAACAGAACAGAGACTAATTCCTCAAATGACAAGGCATTCGGATTGCCTTTCATCATCAATCGAAGAGTAGAGGCAAAACTCTGATATGAATCAGGAAGGCCATTCAGAACGGTCTGCACAAGTGAGCTATCTGGTATAACCTCATCAGCAGAAATCAATTGTTCCTTCAGGTCTTTGATCTTTGTAAGAAAACTGTCCATCGAATCACCTTCATTCATGTGCTCACTCTCCAACTGTTTTCGGAGGTAAGCAACACGAGCCTCATTCCTAGCCTGGTACAAAGTGGTAAGTGTATCCCAAGCATCCTTTGCTGTTCTGCAAGAGCGAATGTGAGGAATAATGGCACGTTTGACAGACAAAGCTATCAATGCATGTGCCTGGGCATCTCTGCCATCCCATCGAATCTGCTCTGCAGTAGGTGCAACAGAAACAGCAGCACGAACAGGAATCTGCGGAATATCATCTTCGACACCATCTTCATCAGCTCCAACACCTGTATTTGCAGTACCTGTCGTTATAGGTGTAACAGGACGTCTTTCAACACCCTGCACAATGTTCCACAATCCTTTTGCAACCAGTACATGTCGCATCATATAAGCCCATAATGGGTAGTTGGTACCATCCAACTTATCCTCAACAGCCAACATACAGAATACATCACTGCTTTCAGCCATGGCCGGTGACTAAAATACCTTGATGCAGAAAATTGACTGTATCTCAAAAAGTTGAACAGAACTGCCCACACGAGTTCTGCTAGACCTGTAGCAGACTTCGAGACGCTTAAACTGGCGAATAGAAACTGGTATATACCTTTGGCACAAAAGGACGAAATAGCCTGCACAAGCACTGCGATAGTGCGTTCGGAGGCCGAAACGAGCTCAGATCGCGATTTCGGCACCACAGAGCGAAGTAGTTTTGATCTCGGAAACACCCTGAGTATGCTCACCAAATTTTGTGCGAATCTGAGACTGCAAACGGAGGAGTGTCGACGGCGCCCTAGAAGAAGCAACGACCTGCTCTGATACCAATTGTTGGAGTTAGACGTCTGCGGAAGCACGCGAACAGCACAAGGAAGAAGAAGAAGAAGCTTGGAGCACAACACACAAGACTGAATGTATTACTAGAGAATGTACAAAGATAAGTAGCCCATTAGGGCAATAGGCGTATATACAAGACAGGGGAAAAAAACCTCCTAAAGAGGGAAAAAAGTGCCCCGGCGGTCCTAGAGTGTTCACACACATCACTACCTAAATATATCAACAGGTACTTAAGTCAAAATAGTGATATAACCTAACGATGTATCAAAGATTCTTAGCTTTGGAATCTGAGAAGCATCAGTGTGTGCTTGACTTAAGTTGAGGGTAAGGTCTCTAAAATCCTGCGGGTAAGCAAAGAAGCTTTTGATAGTTCAGGAGATCTTAATTATAAAGACTAAGTCTTTATTTTAGTCGCAAGATCAACTAGACTTGATCAATCTTGGCCATGATTGTCCAAGAATGTGCGACTGGAACTACTTTGTAGATTGCCCAAGTATTGGCAATAAAAAATTCCTTTTGGGAATTATTCACTCAGGTTCCATTTATCCAATGTAAAATTGTGAAAAGAGTAAGTTGTTCCAAGTCTGAACAGAATGAAGGAATTCCAAGAAAGTAGTCTACAACCGTGAAGACGGTACTTAAGTCTGTGGAAGGTAAAACATAAATGTTTGCCTATCCTTAAAGGGATTTTGGTACAAATCTAGAGAGCATGAGCGAATGCTTAGACTTAAGCATTAGAGAGATTCTTGTAAAAGTCTCGATTGAGATAGGTACCTAAAGCATCAGTAAAGAAGGAATCTAAAGATAAGAAGTCAAAAAAACGCTTGTCACTAAAAATTGGTCAAGAATAAAACAATTGAGTTTGAATCTATGAAAAATCAAGTACTTGGAATTCTGACTGGTTTTTATTTGAAAACTCTAGCAAAGAAGGATGGATATTCCATCAAAAGGTTTTCAAGTTTCCAAAGCAAAGCACAAGATCGTGAAACGATCATGTAAAGGGATCAAAACCTAGAAAATCTAGTTAGAGGTAATGCCTGAAACTTCAAAATTCTCGTAAAGAATTGAAGAGATAAGGTACTCTATCAAGAGATGTTTAGACTTTAGGATAAGTATCACCCACATATTAATGTGAATATAAAATAGGGTGATATGGGACACCAGATTTTATACTCAGAAAGGAAAGATGGTATGGGACATCGGACTGTGGATGATAATTATCTTTTCATCCTAGTTTGGATCTTGAAGTTAGGCTTAATCCTCAAGGGAATTAAAACTTCAAAGATGGAGTTCACATTCAAGAAGATTAAAAGTAACTATCTCAAGATATTTCAAGATAACTTCAAGATCAAGGAAATAGAAGATATGAAGCAAGTAACTTCCAAGATCTTCTTGAAACACTTCAAGATAAAGTGTTGTTAATTCAGAAATATTTCATAAATTTCTGAAAAAGTTGGACTTTGATTTTGAGTTGATCTTTTTCAACCAAAGATTTGATTGACTAAGTCAAGCACCAAGTTCCTAGTGTAACTTGGTAAATTCACTCTTTTGACTCAAAGAAATGCACAAGAAATGCATTCCCAGTAAGGAGGCAGAAAGACTGAATATGATATAAACTTAGTCTCAAGAGAAGCATTATTTGAATACAAAACTCATCAATAGAACCTCAATGGGTTGACACATCGACTCTTAAAGATAGAAAAATACTTCAATACCCTGTTGAAATAGATCTTTGAGAAGTTAAAGTCCTGAGTCATCTAGACTTTGACTCATAGCAAGTTTACGTATCTTTGAAGTTTGAATTGGTTGAGTAGAGTTTTAGTTCTTTTTTTCCCCTTTCTGAATCTTTTGGATTTGACTCAGATATGGTATCTAATTCTTTTCATAAAAGTCAAGGGTGAGCCAGATAGAACCAGGTAACTAAATTAAACATCCTAGATATATGTTTTGTATAAAAACCTTTTCAAACATTGAAAGATGATAAGTCCAAGATTGACTTATTCATTTGAGTTTACTTCAAGTTATAGAATAAATGATTTTCTAGATTCCAGTACACTCTAGAATAGAGAGTTAGGAATTGTGCATCAGATTGACAATTCCCAAGAACTTATAGCACAAGTCTTTGAGAAAAGTATCCTAAGTTGGAAAATTTTCATTTGAATTTGAATCGGTCAATTTATAGTATGGTTGGATCAAAGAAAATGGTAAACTTTCTCCTACAGTTTACATAGGATTTTTAAACTCATTAGGATAAAGTAGTCCTCTAGTCGGATGATAAAATCAAGTAACTGTTGGATCGGGGTTAACCATTGTACAAACATCCAAGCTAGATGTTTGAGACAACCAAACTTCAAGTTATCCAAAACATATTCAAGTGAATCAAGAGTTCTCAAGGTCTTGTGAGGGATAAGAATCCCACCTTCATTACTTTGTCCATGCACCAGTCATGCCCAAAAATGGACTAGTAATTTGAATCCACCCAATTCACATGTTTATGCCTAGATTGCACATCGAGGAACTATGAATTGGCTAGAGATGTTTTTAGATCCACCCATTATTATTCATTCACTACTTCGAACTTTGACTAGTTTATCAAAGTGCAAAGCGAGATAATGTTTTGAATCATTTGGGTAGGGATGTCACCACAGACATGAGACATGTTCTTCTAGTTCTAGAACATGACCATGTTCTTCCAATTTTAGAACATGACGCTTGGGGGTTGCCTACAGTAGATATATAGCTCTATTCTCAAGGAAAAAAATATTTTTCCAAGGGGGAAGAATATAATAAAGTAAGTCTATGATTTAAGGGTCCGATCGGTTCAGACAGATCTAAAATCGGACATGGTTTGGTCACCCGTATGTATGACCAATGATCTCGAGTCTAGACTTACTAGAAGGTCATTTATTCTTGTGAACAAGTGATCCACTTAGCTTAGTGGTTAAGTCTCAAGGATGTGAAGGAGGAGCTCTTGGGGTCAATTCCCATAGGGAACATGGGGAGAGTATTTTGCCCAAAGAGATCTAGAGCCTTCTAGAAGCATCCACTTGAGTTAACTCGAGTTAACTGGGACACTTAGCACACATGCAGTTACATGGCTGACACATGGATGGTTAGTATCCACCTGCCCAAGAAGGCAGTCCCCTGGAGAGAGCTATATATAGAGGCATTTGGTTGGGAGGAGAGTCATCTCGCTAGCACGTGGTGGTCGTAATCTTGTTCTCTTGCAACCAAGCAAAGGAATTGGCACAACTTCAACAAGATCTATAAGAACTTCATGGAGATGGCATGAAAAATGGACTATGGTGCTCCATGTGTAGCAAATAAGGCCATGTGGTAAGTGACTACCATCTCTTAAGTGTAACTTGCTAGTTAGCAAGAAAACTGATCTTGAATCCCATGAGTGTCATTCAAGAGGAATGCTTGTGTTGGCTTCGTATGGGAAGAAGCAATTACGGGTATGCATGCTGATCTAGCACTAAGGCAACCCTTTGAATTTTTTTCCAAACCTTACATCATGTTAAAAGTGATTCTCATCACTAAAATCCCTTGTAAATAAATACCGTTTCACCTTTTTGTAGCTCCATTTTTTACAAGCCAAGGAGTCCTCGAGCTTGAGGAGCCTTAGAAGTAAGTGCCTATCAATTTTCATAGTTTTTAGACCTCGTTTGAGCCCTCAAATGAGCCCTGGAACCTAATTTCTAACTAGGCCGGACACTAGATCTGGACAGGGCCAAAGCTAGTCAAAAACTATAAAAAGAGCTAGAGAGCTCATTTTGGGGGCTAGCTTCTTGTAGTTTTGAGCTTGTATGAGAACTTGTTTGTAATAGAAGTAATTCCATTGTCTTACTCTCTTTGTTCTTGCCGTGTGTGTGCGTGTGTGTGTATGTGTGTGCATGTTTGTGTGCTTCTCACTCACACATTTGTGCCTTCACTTGCTCGAGGTCTTCATACCATCCTCATGTCTTCCCGGATTGACATTAAAGGAGGTGCTACTCATCACTGAGCTACACCAAATTTTGGCACCATTGCCGGGGATTCGAGCTTTGAGGACGAGCGTGTGATGGTAAGACGTAGAGAGGACACGTTGGAATGGTAAGTAGTAGGTAAATTTCTTGTTTTCTTCTCCATCTCCATCTCCATCTCCATCTCCATCTCCATCTCCATCTCCATCTCCATCTCCATCTCCATCTCCATCTCCATCTCCATCTCCACCTCCTTCTCCACTACATATTCCCTCTTCCTTGTCATTCTCCTCATTTGCTTTGTGCGAGTTTGAGAGAGAGCGAGTGTGTGTTCTTGTTTTTGTGTGCTTTTGCATGTTTCTTGCAGGTTTCAACTTCATCCTCATCTCTAGCAAGCTCAGCAGGTACGGATTTTCTCTGCACAGGTCCCGAGGCATCAAGCTCGAGCTATCGCGACACACCAAAAAGTTGACCCAATCACGATTCTAAGTGCACCACGACACTGCGCAGGCCGAGAGCTCCTAGGATCACTAGACAGAACAGAAAAATTCACCATATCCCGACCTATTGCGACACCTCGAAGTATCACGACACTCCCAAGTATCGCGACACCTCGACCTATCGTGACACCTCGACCTATCACGACACCTCCACCTATCGCGACACCTGGACCTATCGCGACACCTCGACCTATCGCGACACCTCCACCTATCGTGACACTCCCAAGTATCACGTCACTCCCAAGTATCGTGACACTCCCAAGTATCGCGACACCTCAACCTATCGTGACACCTCGACCTATCGCAACACCTCGACCTATCGCGACACCTCCACCTATCGTGACACCTCGACCTATCGTGACACCTCGACCTATCGCGACACCTCCACCTATCGCGACACTCCCAAGTATCGCGACACTCCCAAGTATCACGACACCTCGACCTATCCAGACACCTCGACCTATCGCGACACCTCGACCTATCGTGACACCTCGACCTATCGCGACACTTCCACCTATCGCGACACCTCCACCTATCGCGACACTCCCAAGTATCGCGACACCCCGACCTATCACGAAACCTCCACCTATCGTGACACCTCGACCCGACCTATCGCGATACACGGGCTTAACGCATGAATTTTTAGGGTGAATTAATTGAGTGTGTTGAGGTACTTTTAGGGCTTAATTTTGGACACATTGGGATGATATTAGAGTCTTAGAAGTGGGCAAAATACTTAGAAATCAGGGAGGAATTTCCTAAACCCTGAGAGCCTGTTTTGACCCCTAACTGCCTGAATGGTCATAACTTCACCATATGAACTCCGATTGATGAGATTTTGGTCTCGTTGGAAAGCTTGTAAGAATCATACGCGGAGTTTTAGAACATGTATTTTTAAGTTGACCTTTAGGTGGGACTAGGTGGTCATAAGATTTTGGGGGTGCAGTGAGTTACTCCAAGGGGGGCCAGTAATTGTTGATGTGTGTCTTTCAATCCATTGTGGTAAAGGAGCTATATTAACTTGTGAACTTTTGCAGGAACATTGTGTGCAAGCAACGCAATTCAAAGCAAGCTAGCAAAGGTGAGTACCAAGCTTGGGAGAAGGTTTCCTGGGCTTCTGTAGCAGTCTGGTCAACAAGTGAATTAAGGTTGGAAGTTCTCTCAACCCTCCTTTGTCAATTCCTAGCTTAGGCTAAGTTCGACTTAGGTGTGGTAATTAATTAGGGCAACGCTAGGCACACATCAAGTCCAAGAGAACTAATCAACTAAGTGCAAGCATCAAGTAGGACTTAAGTGCAAAAACCCTAAGGGACAAAAGTAAACTTGAATCGATCACTTATCAAGTGCGAAAATCACTTAAGTATTCCTGACGACGAGATATCAGACAAGTTCATAAACATAATATTCAACTAAAAAGAACAAAGAGACTGGTGCAAAGTAACCTGCAACGAGAGTGGACTTGGGACCAAGGGGGTAGATAAACTAGTCGTATGAACCTTAGGTGAGGCAGACACTTAGGCCGAGACTGACAAAGCCTCAGATCTTCTGAAGCTAGTGTCAATCACACTGCTAGGTCTTGGGCCCAGCAGTTGAGTGATTACCCATACACTCCCAGATCAGAAACAAGTGATTCTGAGATGTCCTATAACATGGAGAGACCAGTAGGTAGTTCAGGGGTGGCATATCTAGAAAAGCTAGAAGGACCTTACAAGACTCAATTGGAATACATCAAGACTAATCGTCTAGGTGCTCGCATCTACGAAGATGGCCTGAGAAGATCTGTGGTCCAGATTAAGAACCCCGATCAACCCCATGGACTAGAACATCCGGTAGTCAAGTTCGAGAATGGAGCATACCTAGATAAAGAAGGGACTATTTATGTAGTCACCACCCTTCCAGATGGAACAGATGAGTTTGGGAATGTGATCGCAGAGACCGACATGGGTGATATAGAGCAAGGGAATGTAGAGAGAGAGCCGAGGACTCCCCGTGGTAAATCAATCTTGACCAGGATCATGACTCCAGAGTGGATCCCTCAGGATAATAAAAGCATATATTTGCTTTTAAACCGAGAAACCGATGAGGCCTTTTGGAGATATAAGCCTGCCCTGCCTCACGAAGTAGATGCTCTCACAATCTATGAGTTTAAAGACCCTGATAGCCCAGGCAAAGTAACCTACCTAGACAATACATCAGAAAGGATCTTTGTGGTCACTGAGCACGGCAGACATGCCTACACATGGAAGGGTGAGCTTGTTTTTCCCCAACCTCGGTCCAATGTGTCCTACAACCACCAAGGAGCTGGGACCTCCCAGGCTCATGGAGCTCAAAGAGATAGAAGTAGAGACAGACCTGAAGTAAGCTTTGCCAACTCCCTAGGAAGAGAAAGGATGAGAACAGGGATAGATAGAGAAGAAATTGAGAGACCTAGAGCCCAAAGGAACCAGAGAAATGCCGATGATTTCCCTTTACCAAGGCGGAGAGAACACACTAGGACCCTGAGGCCAACTCAGCTGGTGAAGTCAATGAAGAATTACTTTGATGGCACTGGAGACCCTTACGACCATGTGGCAGAATTTAGGCAAGTCTTGAAAGCCGAACAAGTAGAGGACCTATTCACACAATATAATGCTTTTGGTCTAACCCTTAGGAACACTGCCCTTACGTGGTTTCAACCACTGAATGAGAGGCAGTTCAGAAACATAGACCAACTCCTAGAGGCATTTATCATTGAGTTTTCTAAGAGTGGCATAAGGCACAACACTTCTTCACTAATTCATAGCTTCAAGCAAACACCTCAAGAGACGGTCAGATTAGCAGGAAGACAGTTTAGGCAATACCTAGAGAGGTGCCCAATGCCTGAGTTACCCACACCAGCCAAGCAAGTGGCTTTGTTCTTAGATGGATTGTTGAGCACCAAGCTCAGGTCATATGTGTATCTGAAGGACCCCAGAACTATAGAAGAGTGCGTGCGCATGTGCATAGACATTGAGGATAATCTAGGCGAGGAGTTAGAACTATCAAAAATCTATAAGGATTTGGATAGCTCTTGTAGCCTCACATCTGGTCAATCCACATCCATTGAGGAACTTGCAGAGAAGGTAGCTCAAAAATTAGGTGTCTCTAGCAAACAAATTCCAAGATTTGCCCCAGTCAAGAGGTGCTATACGCGTGGAGGTGACCATATGGCAAGTGTTTGTCCTATTATGGCCCAACCCCAAGTGAATCCTAGTAGCCAGTACTGCACCATAGAGCGAAGGTACACCAACCACACCGCACAAGACTGCCCTTATAACAAACAAACTGTCAGGCAAAATTACCCTCAACCATATCCACAATAGGGTAGATACCAGAATCAGTACCCACCACAACAATACGGCAGACCACAACAATCTTATCAGCCACCTTATCAAGGGCAACAGAGACCTCAACCAGTCCTAGCGCAACAACCCCCTGCTCCAACCAATGTGATCCCAGTGAAATATGCATTTGCTGAAGAAAATCTGAATAGAGCCATAGTCCCAGTCACACCGTTGCTATCAGACAGTGATCCAAGTGACCATAGTTTTGACTCCACACGTATTGATAGCCCACAGGCTTACTACATGCAGTCACCCGAGCATAACGAGTCATACTATTATGAAGACCCAAGTGAAAATAGTGGGGAGCCTGCGTATGCTAATGTCATGTACACAAACCCCAACTCTAGACCTCAACCTAGGCAGGTGCGGCCCCCATTTCCTAGAGGACCATGCTTCAGATGTCAGGGAGATCACCTTATACGTGATTGCCCACTGCCTGCCCCTACACAACCCCAACCAGTGACAATTCAGGGCTTCTGTCAAGGTTGCGGAAAAGAGCATCTCTTACGAGATTGTCCGAAGAATCCCAATAACCTGCCAAAAATCACTCCTATCAACGTCATTGGACTAATAGTAGACTCTACAGGAAGTGTAACTTCCACTGCCCCAGTGCATGTGGTCACTAGAGCTCAAGCCTTGCAGCAAACTCAAGGAGTAGGCTTGGGAAAGAATTCTGAGGTTAGTGAGACAGAGAGTATAACTAAGAAAAGGACAAGAGCTTGGAGAGATAGCCGGGAAAGAATGAAAAGACAATGGTCACAGAAAATGAGCCAACTTGAAGAAAGCTTGAGAGAAACCAAAGCAAAGATAAGTGAACTTGCATCTCAAAACCACTCTCACACCACCCCTCCACCATCGTTTCCATCTCCCTCCAACCCATCACCTTCCATTCCCCAACATTCTAATCCACCACACGTAACCCACCCACCACCCAGAGTAGGATCAATCCTAGCGGATCCCACTCTTGAGGATCTAGACATGATGCTTAAAGCATATCAGGCCAGAATCCAGGAAGGGCCAAACGTGACAGATCATGACAAATGTTACCCTAGAGCTGATTTAGAAATAGAGAGAACAAAGCTTTGTGCTAAGATGGTCGAATTGGTGCAAGCCATGTTTGAAGCCAGTCGCTTGTTCAATGGCTCTAGCTCCACTAGAACACCATTGCATTTTGACGGTCTATTAGATAGATTGGAAAGACTACTTGCAAAGTCTGGGAAAGGAGCCTCCTCCGAGCTTGAGGGGAGTGCAAGAGATAGAATAAGCTTTCCTCCCCAGGAAGCTTATGTGCCTAACTCCACTGAACCAGACACTTCTTCTTCTATGAATACGTATTCACCAGAATTCCTGAGAGAGATTCAAGAAGAGAAGTGGGCAAAGGAAAGTGAGGTCCCTCCTCCCATTGAACTTGTGGATGACGCACATGATCAATTCCCACAGGACATCCCTTCTATCTATGAAGAACAGGAAAGTGCCCACCCTCATGAGAGGTTAGACTTTGAGTCTAATTCCTTGCAAGAGTTACCACATTTCACAGGCCCATGGGAAACTAAGTCAACATGCATGAGAGCACCCACGGTCATGATAAGAAATGAAGATTCGATCATACCGAGGAATACTGAGGTAGTAAAAAACACTAAAGTGCAGTGCAATCTCACTTTAGAAGAGCTACTCAAAGTTAAGCCAGAAGTGTGGAAACACGTAGCCAAAGAAGTGCCAAACTTAACCAAATCTCGTTCCCACGTAGGATCCCACAGAACATTACCAGAAATACCCTTGGATAAGATAGGAGACATGAGTGAAGGAGAGGAAGGAAATACCTATCTACCAGTTACCCATCAGGGATACACAACCAAGGCAATTTTGGACTCAGGTGCAGGAGTTGCAATTGCTACCACTTCCTTATGGAAGCGTTGGGGCAAGCCAGCAATCAGGCCAACGAGAATTAAATTGCAGATGCACGATGGTCATATTAAAAGGCCCTTAGGATTGCTAGAAGGAATAACTCTCACTACATGTGGTGTTGAGTTTGAGCATACTTTTGCTATATGCAACTTTAGCAAAAACCAAGCCTACGAGATGATTTTGGGAAGGCCATTTATGCGGCAATTGCAAGTGGTACAGGATTGGGGAACCAATTCCTTGTATTTGCAACATCTAGGTGTTACAACCAAAGTCAATCTCAAGGATTACTCTCATAGAGACATACCGCCTATTCAATGGAATCCCATCCATAGAGCCAAAGATGAGACTGAGTCTGTGCATTCCATAGGATATGGATCCTCATGGATGCATGAAGACACTCACTTATGGATGTGTAAGGTAGCAGTAGAAGAAGAGAAGAGAGAGAAAGCCAGAGAGGTAGGTGCAAAAGAAACCCATAGATCAATTCAAGACCCATCCTATGCACCTGTAGTTTTTCCTGACGAAGAATTTGAGCCTCACGGCTGGGCTGAAATTTTAGCAACAATGGATGTAGCCATCAATGAAGAACAATGGACACCCCACTCTGATGAGGATGGCTATGACATTTCAGTCTTTTCAATAGAACCGATCATGGGAGATGCAGTGTTAGAAGAATGCGAACCTAGCCCTGATGCATTTAAGGATGCAAGTGACTCCGACCTAGAGTCAATCATCATGGACCCACCATTTGCATCAGAGGGGGAATACTTCTATGAGGTAGAAGTTCACCCTCAGAGACATGAAGAGCTAATGAATGAGGTGAGATTAACCACACAAGTGACCACCAAGAGTGAAGGAAAGAAAAGAAAGAAGAAAGAAGCCACACCCGAGGAAGAGGAGTCCTTGTTTGAGGTGCCAGAAAATTTCAAGAAGTATGAGATAGAAGATAGAAGAGTCATGGTAAGAATGCCTAAACGTGAGGCACAATCAGGAGAGGCCTATGATAGCAAGGAAACTACTAAGAAAATAGTTGTAGCCGTAAAAGAAGGAGAAGAAAGATGCACCTACATAGGACATGACCTGACGGAAGAAGAAGAGCAAGAGTTGATAGCTTTGCTAAGGGAGTATCGAGATGTATTCGCTTGGAGCTACAAGGACCTGAAAGGTGTAGACCCTGACATATGCTCACATACGATCCCCATGACTTCAGAGGCTAGGCCCTCTAAGCGAAAGCCATACACATACAATGACAACTATGCGGCCAAGATCAAGGAAGAGATAGATCGCTTGGTTGAAGCTGGATTTGTCTATGAAATTGAGCATACTAAATGGGTATCCCCCATTGTAGTGGTGCCCAAAAAGAATGGCAAATTACGTGTATGCATTAACTTGAAGAAGGTTAACGCAGCCACTATCAGGGATAGTTATCCGCTTCCTATCACCGAGCATCTATTAGAAAGGGTAGCAGGCAAGGAAGTGTACAGCTTCCTAGATGGGTTCTCTGGCTACAATCAAGTAGCCATTGCACCAGAAGATCAGCATAAGATGGCTTTTGCCACAGAGTGGGGCATATTTGCCTTTTGGGTAATGCCATTCGGGCTTACCAATGCACCTGCTACCTTTCAAAGATTGATGTGTCACGTGTTTAAAGAGTTCTTGAGGAAGAATTTGGAAGTCTATGTTGATGATCTATGCGCTCATTCCAACATTAGACAGACTTATATACCCGAACTCAGGCAAATCTTTGACAAATGTAGAGAATATCAAGTCTGCTTGAACCCAGAGAAGTGTGTTTTCATGGTCAGGCAAGGCAAGATCCTAGGACACATAGTGTCAAAGAACGGCATATCCACTGACGAAGAGAAAGTGAGAGCCATTGCAAAACTACCTAGGCCAAGGAATGTCAAGGAGTTACAGGCCTTCATGGGGCATTGTGGTTACTACCGCTGGTTCATTCACATGTATGCCGTCATTGCAAAGCCTCTGTATGCCCTTCTAACTAACTTTGAGTGGACTGATGAGTGTGAGAACTCTTTCACGGAGCTCAAACGAATATTGTGTTCAGCACCAATCTTGACCACACCAGATTGGAATAAGCCATTCCATGTCCATGTAGATGCATCCAATTATGCAATTGGATGCGTGCTAGCACAACCCGGGTGAAGGTAATATGGATCTTCCAATTGCCTATGCCAGTAGACAACTGAATGCAGCTGAACGAAATTATACCACCACTGAACGAGAGGGGTTAGGCATGGTATACACAGTTAAAAAGTTTAAACACTATTTGCTTGCAAATAAGGTTAAATTTTTTACTGATCATCAAGCTCTGTTGTACTTGGTAAACAAGTCATGCAATACAGGTAGGTTGGTAAGATGGTTCCTTTTGCTAATGGAATACGACTTTGAAGTTGTGGTGAGGAAAGGAAAGACCCATCTGAGAGCAGATCATCTCTCTAGGCTCACATCAGGAGAGGCCCCACAAGGAGTGTCAGATGACTTACCTGATGCTTACTTGTTTAATTTGGAAGTTGTACCTCAGTGGGCTAAGCCATTAGTGCCAGTATTAACATACGGGCCTAATCACTCAATAATAAACACACAAGATAGGGAGATAGTAAAAGCTCAAAAGTATCATATCTTGGCAGGACGTATGTACAAGCATACCGATCGGGGAGTATTAGCATGTTGCGTAGAGGAGGACGAGTATGCTAAATGGTTGCAATTAGCACATGTAGGTGCATTAGAGCAACGCTACTCAAAACAACGAACCCTACAGACTCTAAGGAGACTACGAGTGCATTGGCCAACTATGGAAGTTGATGTCCATAGAATGTGCAAAGAATGCCCAATCTGTCGTACTAAACCACCAGTGGAACACGCCACTCTTTATCGAGTGTCTCTAGTGCCAGATTGGAGTGAACCACTGGTAGCCTTCTTGAGGATGAAAACATTCCCTCAAGATATGACATTGGCCAGACAAAGAAGTTTGGAACAAGAAGCCCTGGAGTACGCACTCATTGGTGATAATTTATACAAACGTGGTAAAGATGGTTACCTAAGACTGTGTGTCCATGAGAGCGAATATCTGAAGATATTAGAGACTGCTCACCAAGGTGTAGCAGGAGGACACTTTGGTCTAGAACGGGTGATCAAGGCAATACTGTTTGCAAGATTTTGGTGGCCCACCCTTCACATGGATGCTCATACCTACGTGAAGAGGTGTGAGGTTTGTCAGTGGACTCAGTATCCTATACGCAAGGATGAGATGCCATTGAAACCTATGATGGGTGGACGTGCATTCTCTAAGTGGGGAATAGACTTTGTTGGACCTATTAATCCCCCAGCTAAGGGTTCACATGCTGAGTATATCATCGTGGCCACAGACTATCTAACCAAGTGGGTAGAAGTGAAAGCCACTACAAAAAATGATGATCAAACAACAACAAAGTTCTTATTTGAACATGTGTTCACGAGGTACGGATTGCCAATAGAGTTGGTGAGTGATAGAGGCACACACTTCTTGAATGAATTCATAGAAAACCTTCTCCAAGAATTCTATCATCCACAAGCTAATGGTCAGGCGGAGAGCACAAATAAGATCTTATGCAATGTGCTGACTAAATTGGTGAATAACAAACGCTCTGATTGGGACAAACAGCTACACCACACTGTTTGGGCATACTGAGTTGCCTATAAAACGATACTCCAAGCCACACCCTTTTAGATGGTGTTTGGCCAGAACGCGGTGCTACCATTGGATTTTTTGATACCTACATTGAAAGTAGCACAAGAGCATGATTGGATCGGCCATGAACTCTCCTCTAGAATCTTTGATCTTGAACGTTTAGGTGAGACTCGATTGAGAGCTGTAGCAAGGATCTATGCAGCCAAGAAGAGGCAAAAGGCGTATTTTGATACACATGTGAAGGATAAAGGATTGAAAGCAGGAGACCTAGTCCTAGTCTACACATTGAAGCAACATGCACGAAAATTAGAGAAAAGAGGCTATGGACCAATGATTATCAATAGGATCTCCACAAGTGGAGCAATACAACTAGCCACTCTGGAAGGTGACATACTACCAAGTTACATAAGCGGATGTAGAGTCAAGTTATATCAAGAACCCCTAACTGAAGAAATGCTCAATCGACTCAATACTGCAAAGAAACATAAGGATGAGGAAAAGAGAATTCGAGAAGAAGCACATGCTGAAGCTTTAGAATGCATTCGACGAATGAAATTGAGAAGGCAAGGTAGAGATCAACCCATGACTGACGCTCAAGAAGCTCTAGGTTATCACATGGCCATGCGCGAAGCTTCAAGTGAACTGGCCCGTAAGATAGTTGATTGACGACCTTTTGTGACCCTAGAAGTAGGACAAGGAGAGAGTGCAAGGACCGTGAGAGCTTTAATTGATTCAGGAGCGGCCACTAGTGCAGTTTGGATTTCTTATTGCCAACAATTGCAATTGGAGGTAAAACCCCTAGAAGCATATTTGATAGGAATAGGAGGTGTTGAAACCCCTTGCATGGGAGAGGTGGAACTTCCCCTCTACATTCAAGAGGTCCTCATGCCAGCAAAAGTACTAGAATGTGAAGACGAGGATCTTACCGAACCTCTCATCTTGGGCCAAGACTGGATCTATGATCATGCAGTCAACCTCAACCTAAGAAGTGGACTTCTTCAGGCTTGGGTAGGCCAAAGCCGCCTTACAATTGAATTAGAAAATCAAGCACTCAAACCATTAGAACAGGCACCAACTCCTGGTCCCTCCAGGAACCCACATGAAGATAATGTTATTCTTGTCCAAAGTTCTATGGTGCAGAGGATTGTCACTCTTGCCAAAGGTACAGAAGTCAAGGAGGAACTCCCATCTGTTCCAGAGAAGAATCTAAAGGGGAAGGCTCAACAACACCCGACACTGAGGAGACCGATGAACAAGAAGCTTGAGCACCAACTTCGGTGGTATGAAGTGGCTCGTGGCATGAAACAGATATGGATACGCAAGGGGGAAAAAATCACGGCCCCAGAGACAGGGTCTCAAAAGAGCATCAAGCAAGCCACACTGGCAAGGACTAAAATGAAGGAGATCCCTAGTCAACACTCTAGGCATACCATGTCTATTTGGGTCCCGAAGCGGTCAATGAAGGCTTACCCCAATGCTAGACAGATATGGGTGCCCAAGGCCTGCTTACGAGCCCAAATAGCTCCAACTCTAGTCACTAGCATAATTCAACACTCACAAGTCCTCTGGGCAAACAACTCAGGAACTCTACTTACATCCCACACTAACACGCACTCGGTCAAACCAAGGAATGTCTGGAAATGGGTACCCAAAAGGTCCCAAATCCAGCACAATCTAGTCCATGAACCTTTAACCATCATCAGCTCAAGGAGACACGAATCCTCAAACAAAGTCTGGAGAATTAAACCCTATATTAAACCCCCATACCCAATTTTGTAAATCCATCCACTCTGAAGTAGATGCATTCTGAGTACCTTGCATATCCAAAGTATGCATCTAGAATGACACTAATCACTAACCACCACTCACATCTATCACAAACACTTCACCTCTAACCACTAACCATCTCGATTGTCATGTTAGTATTGTGGGGGGAACACTATTACATCCTGTTTCCTATGCAACACTAATTGTGCCTCTCTTCTGCTAGCAGATAAGCATCAACTGCTACAAGGAGTCTCATGGCAACAACAACAGGAACAAGCTCCCAGGCAGGCACTAGCACTCAAAGTAATTGGGATACCATGCCTGTGGAAGCTCCACTGACAGCAAGGCCTGAAGAGCTTTTGAATGTGAGAAGAATTCCTATCTCGGATCCTCCAAGTGGCCTAACAGAAAGAGTGAAGAGGCATTCTCATTGGTTCAACGAGATGTCAGGAGACTTGGGAGATGCGGACCACATATGGGAGTCCAAGTTGGAATTCGGAGGAGTATGATGGACATTTCAATTCTTCTCGAGAGAATTTGAAACATTATAGAATGCAGCTCCTCTTCAAGATATTTGGTTGAAAGCGGGATTGCAAGATTAATTTTTTTTGCAGCTTTACCTAAACCTGATTTTCTTCGGTGCTACTACTTGATTGCCACACTGAAGGCGAGAGGAGATAAAGATCATTCAGGCACATTCTTGGTGCCCTCTCTATCAAACCAGGAGGAAATGAAGAAGTTTGAGTTGAATATTACTTTAATCAGGGAAGCCCTTCAGATGTATGGCACCCACATACCTTCCGATCGAGATCCTTTGATACCGGAGTCTATGAAGAACAATAAAATCAAGAAGTTGAAAGAAATGTGTGCCCTCACCCCCAACATCGCCATACCATTACAGATGTGCCTTCAACACTTCACTTTTCCAGTGCAAGACCGGTTCACCCAACCTCATAAGAAAATCTGGTATGGATTATACCTAGCAGAGACTGGGAGCTTACCAATTAAAATGCCCGTGTGGATCCTGGACCAGTTATATGAAGCAGGCAAACGAGGCGTGAGGAAGCCTACCTTGAATGGTTGCTGTGCGATTACAAGAATTATCTACAGATGCCTTGCCTATGATGTGCCGATCGCAAGGGCCCTTAAGTACTCACAACTGGAATTCTTCAAGGGGTGAAGTCAGGGGTTCAACCCACAAAAAGAATGCGTGGTTCGCTTTCACAGGTTCTAATCCCTCGTGAGGCCACCACAGAAGCTTCCCTCAGAGAAGAGGAACAAGTAGCCCCTTTCACTATCCATCTCCAAGGACCACAATCAGGAAGCATGGTGCAACCCACTCCATCTACCCCTCCACTACCCACAGATGCTGAGTTTGCATCCATGGCTACTTTGGCAGAAGATACATCTTTTGACTTTGAATGCTTCTTGCAGATAGCCCACTTATCTGAGAGTGAATTCTTCTCAGACACGGACGGCCCCGAGTCATCATCCTAGAGAGGACGAACACATAGTGAAACCGGAAGAGTGCATTGGGAAGATGAGGCACAACATACTCACGCGGAAGGCACACATGAACAAGAGGAGAGTGAGGAAGAAGCCCCCGCCTACACTGCACAACTCAAACGACTCTACAAAACGATCAAGCAAGTGCAGAAAAGGCATAAGTTGTTAGAGGAGGCACATAGAGCACTGGTGAACCAGATGCTGCAGGTGGAGAATGTAGACCCTCAATTTGTAGAATCATTGAACCTTTTAGCAGATACCTGTAGAATAGTGGAAGCCATGAGGACCATGGTATATTGTAATACCCCTCAATATGACCAACGAAGGATCGATACAAGACCACGACGGGGAAAGATGATTCAGATGGACGTCTCTACCTCACTCCCTACAAACACTCAGGAAGATTCTCACATGGCAAGCCCATCCAATAGTGATGAACCAGATGTACATATCCAGATACCATCTCCACCATCACCTCCCATCCAGCCCTCAGAACCCCTCACCACTAGCCATCCTGAACAACCAGTATCCACCCATAGTGAACCCGTTCTACACACCACCATTTCTCCATCCTTCCCTTTACCTACATCCACCACTTCCAACCCATTTTCCGAACTCCAGATAGATCATCCCATCACCGATCATATCGTAATAGGTCACCCATTGTCTCTCCCACCTCTCGGACATCCTCATGACCCTACCCATACATAAACACACCCAATTCCCTTCACACATACTTTTCCTCTCTCCCAACCCCAACCCATTGGGCCACTCCTAACCTCCTCAGAGCCTACACAAGTCACCCTACCTCTGTTCTTGGCAAACCTTGTGGAGCAAATTGAGAATTACAGGAGAACATCCCACTCCCACCCCACCTCCCCCACATTCACGGCAACCACTAACACACCACCCACCATTCCTGTGTTCACGATTCACACTTCACACACCATCACGTCCGATCCCATGGACATTTCACCATCCACAGGAGCACCCACCACCACATTTGTTCCAACATCCTCACATTTCACTTCACTCATAGGCACATCATCCACTTTTCCCTTCCCCATTTCCCAACCCTTTGCATTTTCCACCTCTACCCCTACATCCACATCATTTAGTCATGCACTAGACACCATGTTCAAAGCGGCCACTCAACTTAAGCAAGAGTATAGATTACTGGAAGAAAATAACACAGAGCTGTGCAATCTCTCGGCTCAACTCCAAGCACGTGTCAATGCCTTGGAGCTAAGTAATACAGCACTACAACATGAAGTGACCACCCTCCAACAATCCCAGGTGGAGCTCGAAGCCAAACATACAGAGACGACTAGGGCAACGGAAGAACAACTCAGAGATCAGCTAGCCCGTAATGCTAGACTACAACGAAACATGGCTCTACTCCGACGCCACCTAGCGGCTGCACAAGAAGAAAACAGGAGATTACAGCAACAAAATCAAGACAACCTGGAAGCCATCATAGAAAATACTCCAGGGGCACCCATCGACCCTGCTAACTTCCGGGCTATCCCTTCAGAAAGCATACAACAAATATTGGAAACCTATGCCAACCTCTTAGAAGCACATGATCAGCTTGCCGACCAAGTCAAGGAATTACAAAGATCCCAAGTGCCTACACCACACCCACTAAAACCTACAGAGATGGTCGATGCTGCTACTTCACCAGAACTTGAACCTTCAACGGCCAATGAGGTACTTGAGCTACGACAACAGATTGCAGAATTAAAGATTAAGTTGCTACAATACGAATGACCCCCCTCTCCACCTGATCAACAACAGAGGAGGAGGCCATAGCCATTCCAGTGGAGGAAACATTTGACGATACTTATGAGCCTCAACCTTTTCCAGGAGGCACAATTACTGATGAGGGACAAGACACATACGAGGAACCCCCTCCGGCATTGATGAAATAGGTAGAAGAGATGGGGGTGACTCACGAAGAGCGTATCTCAACTCAGATGATGGCTATGAAGACTATCGAGGAGACCATACTTCAATCGGAATATTTCAAGCACTTGGCTACCAGGCGACTGATAACCAGCTCAGAATTACAATATAAACCATACTTTGTACTGTTGGCAGACTACAACGCCGAGATCAAACGCAAAACCAACAAGTACCCTACTTTTGCTACCCAGTTTGAACCTGAGGACATTCCAGAGGACACCCACAAAGGGAACATATTCCAACCAACCTGGAGGCAAAAGTTACTGGAAACCTATCCGGAGATGCTACGAACATGGGATCACGCGCCCATGCACTTGAAGTATAACAATTGTTTTGGGCTAGTGCAATGACACAGATCATGGAAGGCATTTGCCATAAAGGTTAAGAACAACGCCAATTGCAAAGAATGGCTCAACTACCCCGCCATTGCACCCCCAACAGGCACACCAACAGTTCAATACATGATAGCTACCATCAGACATTGGATGCTACGCCTACACCCCATGCCAGATGTCGCCGCGCAGATGATGCTCAAAATTTTGGACATGATGCAAGTGGTGTTAAAGACTTTCCGAAATGTGCGTAATATCCGGCCTCCAATTCCGGGCTTCATCAATGGTAACTATGATTTACTTTATGATATGAGCAGGACCCCGAGTATCCGTGTTGCTTACGCGTGGCATGCACGAATAAGATATCTCCCTGCTTGTTACAAACAAACTTTTGATGACATGTTCACCACGGGGTTCTGGGAAGCACACTCAGAAGTATTCGCACCACACCCAACTCATCTGCTCCAGTTATTCGCTTGCGAACAAACAATGCATTCAGAACTCTACACCACGCCACAACCTGATATGCCTGGCGCAGTTAATTGGGACGCCCTGCAGAGAGATTTGGTTAGGTGACTACGCATCAAAGAACAAGAATTGGCAACCGACCTACTGCAGTAGTACATTGATCAAACCGTGGAGCAGAGGTCTGTCACAGGCGACAGACGCTAGGGCGGGGGAGAGTGTTGGCATCGTATGGGAAGAAGCAAGTACGGGTATGCATGTGGATCTAGCACTAAGGCAACCCTTTGAATTTTTACCCAAACCTTACATCATGTTAAAAGTGATTCTCATCACTAAAAACCCTTGTAAATATCGTTTCACCTTTTTGTAGCTCCATTTTTACAAGCCGAGGAGTCCTCGAGCTTGAGGAGCCTTAGAAGTAAGTGCCTATCAATTTTCTTATTTTTTAGACCTCGTTTGAGCCCTCAAATAAGCCCTGGAACCTAATTTCTAACTAGGCCGGACACTAGATCTGGACAGGGCCAAAGCTAGTAAGAAACTATAAAACGAGCTAGAGAGCTCATTTTGGGGGCTAGCTTCTTGTAGTTTTGAGCTTGTATGAGAGCTTGTTTGTAATAGAAGTAATTCCATTGTCTTACTCTCTTTGATCTTGCCGTGTGTGCACGTGTGTGTGTATGTGTGTGCATGTTTGTGTGCTTCTCACTCACACATTTGTGCCTTCACTTGCTCGAGGTCTTCATACCATCCTCATGTCTTCCCGGATTGACATTAAAGGAGGTGCTACTCATCACTGAGCTACAGCTTGCAATAGCATATTAGGGACAAGGAGGAACCCAACAACCTATAAATCTAATGGCTACTGCACCAACTCAAGGTAACACCTACAACCCACATCCTCGGGGTAATTTTGGAAATGGAGCCAAAAGGCCAATCATTTGCTTTAGGTGTGGGGAATGTGAACATTATCAAATCAAATCGAATGTCCTCTACCAAAAAAAATTCTTCTCCTTGCAAAAAGTACCTAGAAGCTAGAGCTGACTACACCATTTCTTGCCCAAAGAACAAGGCATCCACATGAGGGCCTCACATTCATATGATCTCCGTGAGTAAGGAAAAGGTGGCAAAAGAAGCCAACATGCCCTCACCATCTTCTAGAGTGGCACATCTGGAAAAAATTGACTCTTTTGTTATGTAGACAAGAAGCAAAGGGAGAGCCCCTCAAGCAAAAACGTTCTAACAGTCAAGGAAAAATGGATTAAAGAAAGAAAATGGGGACAACTAAAGAGAGATCCACTCCAAGGAAAAGACACAACAAAAAGAATAGCTTACAAGCACGAGTGAATTCATTGGATATGCATTCAGGAGGGCCCAAAAGGAGTTTGAATAGTCACAGATATCCCATGCTCCTATGGAATGTGAGGCTTCAAGACTACTTAAATCCATTAAAAAGGAGGTTATTATTTTAAATACATTAAAAATGCATGCAAATTTCAGATAAGAAGTTCTGCAGTTAATTGATGAAGCCTCCACATCCACTCTACTTCCAAAGGCTAATGCCACTAGTGAGGGTAAATTTATAGGGGAAGCCCTCCTTACATATTATAAGAGCCCACAACTCATTGTCACTACAAAAGGACAACTTCTACAAAGAATTATAGTGGAACACACATTAATTTGATGCTTGAACATACTATAGAAAAGTTTGGACTCCAACCTTCAAGACCAACCAACTTCACTATGAGATTGGTTGACCAAAGCATAATAAGACCTGTGCGAGTGGCCCCTAGAGTTCCAATTGAGGAACAAGGTAACATCTTTACTTTGGACTTTGTCATATTGAGACTACCACAAATAGATGGAATTTTTCCAAGTTCTCTAAGTTTTTGAGTGTGGGAAGTTGTCTAGAAGTTGTCGCAATTATTTGAGAAATTTTCTTGATTTTTTTGGATTTCGTTTGGCATTTTATTTGCTTTTTTCTCTATTTTTGACATATTAAAAAAAAGCACCCCCTGTTGGAAGCAGTCAGAGGCACAGACGCCACGGAAGCATGTGAAGACGAAGCAGGGAGCCAGGCGGATCAATCTTTTAAACAAATACATGTCTTATTAATTTTCCAAAACATTCAACAGTGATTATTATCACTAATTGTAACATATGTATCATAGAAAACCCCATTTTGTAATCCATAGCTCCATTTTGTGCAAGCCGAGGAGTCCTCGAGCTTGAGGAGCTTAGGTAGAATACTCGTACCAAATTCCGTTATTTTTAGACATCGTTTACCCTTCCAAATAGCATCTAGGACCTATTTTTTAACTAGGCCGGTCATTAGATGTGAAACCGGTCAAAACTAGTCTAGAAACTATAAAAAGAGCTAGAGAGCTCATTTTAGAGGTTGGTTCATTTTGGTTAGTGCAAGCATAGAGCTAATTTGAGTTTGTAAGAGTATTCTTGAGTAATAGAGCTAATTTCCCACCTTCCATTGTGTCTTGCTTGTCTCTTCATTGTGTGTGTGTATGTGTGTGTGCATCTTTGTGCTTCTCACCTTCACTCTCACATCATCTCACGTTCACGATCTTCATATCACTCCTACCTCTCCCACGGATTGACATTAAGGAGGTGGAGCTTCTTAACGTGGTTCTCACCATTGTGCTAGAGCAACACCAAATTTGGCGCCGTTGCCGGGGATCGAGTCTAGGACGAATGTGTGATGGTAAGAGTATAGCAAGAAGTGGTGTTGGAAGGTAAAAATTTCAGTTTTTGTTGTTGTTTTTACTTAGTTTTTAGTGTTTTTCACCTTCCCCATACTCCATCTTCATCATCGCATCATCATCTCCATTTCCAAAAAAATCAGAAAATTCACCATATCCACCCATTCACCTCATTTCCCCTCATTTGTGCATGCGAGAGAGCGAGAGAGAGTTTTTGCGCTTGTATGCACTTGTGTTTTCTTGAGTTTTCTTGCAGGTACAGAGCTTCAGAGCATCAGGAAAGCTTCCAAAAGGTAAAAAATGTACTTTCTGTCAGAAATTTCCGACTGTGTCGGACCATCGCGATGGTCCGCCAAGTTCGGATTTTGAGGTAGGCGACCACACCACGAGGTAGGCGATCCTTGCGCACACACGGCACCATAGTTGCATTTCAAAAATTCGTCATTTGGTGGACCATCGCGATTGGCTCGGACCATCGCGATTGTGTCGCACCATCGCGATAGGCTCACGCCATCGCGACGGCTCGGCCGGACCATCGCGACGGTTCGCTTTTTCGGACCATCGCGACGGTTCACTTGAGCCATCGCGACGGTCCACTCGGACCATCGCGACTGTCCAGTTGACCCCGCACCATCGCGATTGGCCCACGCCATCGCCACGACAGTGCCACGTGTCACGATAGACCATCGCGACGGTTCAACCTTCGGACCATCGCGACAGCCCAAAATCGGACCATCGCGATTGGCTCGAGCCATCGCATCGCGGACCATCGCGACGGTTCACTTCGGACCATCGCGATTGTCCACCGTTGACCGTTGACCGCGCCATCGCGATTGTCCGCCCGATCACGCCATCGCGACGGTTCAATTTTTGGACCATCGTGACGGTTCGACCTCACGCCATCGCGATCGTTCACTTCGAGCCATCGCGACGGTTCACCTTTTCGGGCCATCGCGATTGTCCAAATCCCGCGCCATCGCGACGGTTCGCTCGGACCATCGCGACGGTCCCAGACCATCGCGATTGCCCACCCCCATCGCAAATTTTGGACTTCAATTTTTGACCAAATTTGAGGGTATTTTTGGAAAATTTTTGGACCATTAGACTCATAGGAGACCCCTTAGCTCATATTTGAGGGAAAATTTGATTGTCAGTTTTTACCCCCCAGGGCCTGAACGCGTATAACTTTTTCATCCGAAGTCCGTTTTTTGAGCTTAATAGCTCGTTAGAAAGCTCGTGACGAGTACTACGTGACCTCAACTGTTTTTTTCATAAAGGATACGTCTAATTTTGGATAAGCTATTTTGAGGTTCACCCAGTCTGGGACTAGGAAGTCAGGGGGCACACATTGAAAATTTGAGCTTAAAAGGTGTATATACTCAAGTGTTTAATCATCTTGTGAATTGGTCTAACATTGGAATTTTCCAGGTCTAGCAAGGGCAATCCAAGGCAAGCAAGCAAGGCAGTGGAGACAGCAGAGCTTGGGAAGCACGGCTTCTTGGGCAACAGGGCATCAGAGCAACCAGAAAAGCCGACTCGAGGTTGGAAGATTACTCAACCCCCTCAGTCAATTTTTAGCTTAGGCTAAACGGTAGTTGTGGATGAACGACGATAGGAACGCCTCAAGTTCAAGATACTTAATTATTTCAAGTCTAAGACTTAAAGTAAAGGTGTGTGTGACACGAAAACCTAAAGAAAAGAACATAAGTATGACGGAACGATAACTCAAAATCATAACGAAAGTCGAATTCCTGACGCATAAATTAAGACAAGAATCCAGAGAAAATTAAAAAGAATCAAGAGAATAATAACAAAGGACTGTTGACGATCTAAGTGTGTAATTGAGTGAGCAAGGAAGGAAATTAATGAACCTTAGATCGGGCAAACATATAGGTAAGTCGGACAGACGAAGCCTTAGATCATCAGAGGCTAGTGTAAGAACCACTGCACGATCTTGGGCTCAGCAATTGAATAATAGTCATCCTTACGAGAGCTCAGAAACTAGCGAGTCAGAAATGGCATTCAGCGCAGACAGACCAGCAGGAGGATCTCATGTAGCATACTTAGAAAAACCAGAAGGACCCTATAGAACGCAACTCGAGTTTCTCCGAACCAACCGATTAGGTGCTCGCATCTATGAGGATGGGTTGCAAAGGCAAGTGGTGCAACTGCACAACCCTGATCAACCCATTGGATTGGAAAGACCAGTGGTGAAATTTGAGAGAGACGCTTACATAGACAAAGAAGGAACCATGTATATCTTGAGTACGCAGCCATACGATACTAATGAGTTTGGCACAATCCAATTAGAGACAGAAGGGAAATTTCAAGGAAAAGAACCGTTAGAAGAACCTAGGACACCTAGAGGGAAATCCGTATTAACAAGAGTACTCATCCCAGAGTGGATCCCTCAAGATAACAGGAGCACCGAGTTGTTCATAAATAAAGAGACAGACGAAGCCTTTTGGAGGTACAGAAAGGAAAATCCTGGTGAGGTAGGCATCATTACAATCTATGAATTCAAGGACCCAGATACACCTGGAAAGGTTGTATACCTGGATGAGACTTCAGAAAGAGTCTTTGTGGTGCCTGAACGCGCTAAAAACACCTACACTTGGAGAGGTGAATTGATATTCCCTCCATCCAGAACGAACATGAATGCAAATCAACAAGGGGCAGGAACATCCTCAGCCCATGGAAATCAAAGAGAAGGAAATCACGAGAGACCGGAAGTAAGCTTCACTCACCCCATAGGGAGAGATAGAACAACCACGAACACTAATAGGACGGATAGACAAAGAGATCATGGAATACCAGGTGGTAGAGATGATTTTCCTCTACCTAGACCACGTGAACACGCAAGAGTATTGAGGCCCACGCAATTAGTAAAATCAATGAAAAATTATTTTGATGGGACAGGAGATCCCTATGACCATGTCGCAGAATTCAAGCAAGTACTAAGAGCAGAACAAGTTGAGGACATGTTCACGCAGTACAACGCATTTGGACTAACGTTAAAGAATACCGCTTTAACTTGGTTCCAACCACTGCAACAAAGGCAATTTAGAGACATCCATCACTTTTTAGAGTCATTCATCACTGAATTCTCTAAAAGTGGAGTTAGACATGACACGTCTTCGCTGATTCATAGTTTTAAACAAACCCTTCAGGAAACAGTAAGACTGGCAGGTCGTAGATTCAGACAATATGTCGAACGATGTCCAATGCAAGAGCTACCCTCACAAGCTAAGCAAGTGTCATTGTTCCTAGATGGCTTGTTGAGTTTTGACTCTACTCATGTAACTAGTCCACCCGCTTATTACACAGAGTCACCAGAGCATGTGGAGACATATCATTATGATAGTCCACCAATGGAACCTAGTTGGGAGCCAGATTATACTAATGTGATGTACGCAAACCCAAACCCACGGCCCCAATTGAGACAACAGAGACCACAGGGCCCTAGAGGACCATGCTTTAGGTGCCAAGGAGATCATTTCATAAAGGATTGTCCACATCCCCCAATAGCAAGGCAATCGCAGTACTATAGCATCCAAGGCTTTTGCGCCGATTGTGGCAAAGAACACATAATCAAAGATTGTCCTAAGAACCCAGTTAACACTTCAAATGTGACATCGATCAACGTGATAGGTATTGTAAACAACGCAGATGGATCCAACCCTACGTACGTGCCTATCCAAGCTATAACCAGAGCCCAGGCACTCTTACAAAACCAACAGCTTAATCATGAGAAAATAGCCGAAACTAGTGAAGTTGCGGAATCGAGTAGTAAAAAGACGAAATCTTGGAAAGATTCCAGAGAAAGGATGAAGAGAAAATGGAGTAAAAAGATAAGTGAGTTGGAAGGAAGTCTAAGAGAATCTAGAGCCAAAATACAAGAATTGGCTTCACAAGAATTAAATCAAGAAAACCCAGCTCAAAAATCAGGATCGGTTTTAGCGGAACCCATACCGGAAGATCTAGACATGATGTTTCGTGCATATCAGGCTAGAATAAAAGAGGGACCTCAAGTCACGGAAATGAGTAAAAACTACCCTCGAGCGGATCTAGAAATTGAGAGAACTAAACTTTGCATGAAGATGGTGGAACTAGCCCAAGCGTTGTTCGACGCCTCTAGATATCTTAATTGGAATAACATGGCAAAACCGGAACTACACTTTCAAGGACTAATGGAGAGGCTAGAACACTTGATTGAAAGCAAAGAGAAAAAGGATCAGTCTAGGAACCCTACTGTCCCAGAGACACAGGAAAGGAATCCACCATCCCTGTCTCAAGTACCCAATACAGAGAGTCAAGATAACCTATCTTCCATACATAAGTACTCACATGAATTTTTAAGAGAAATCCAAGAAGAGAAATGGAGAAAAGAACAAGGAACTCATCCTCCTATTCAAGAAATAGACGACTTGCAGGAACAATTTCCCCAAGACATCCCCTCTATATATGGTGATGTAGAGGTGGAACGACTGAGTGAACCCACAGGATTTGAATCTAATTCTTTACAAGAATTACCTCAGTTCACAGGACCTTGGGAAGCAAAGTCTATTAGTATGAGAGCACCCACAATAATAGTGAGGAATGAAGAATCAGTGATCCCTAGAAATACGGAAGTGATCAAGAATACCAAAGTACAATGTAATCTCACTCTGGAGGAATTGTTAAAGGTAAAACCAGAATTGTGGAAGCACGTAGCAAATCAATTCCCTGAACTAGCTACCACACCCTCTCAGATAGGATCACAGAAGAAGGTACCAGAGATACCCGTGGAAAAGATTGGAGACGTAAGCGAAGGAGAGGAAGGTAACACATATCTTCCTATAACCCATCAGGGCTACACCACGAAAGCCATCTTAGATTCAGGAGCCGGAGTAGCCATCGCTACTACCGCCTTATGGAAACGTTGGGGTAAGCCAGCACTCAGACCCACCAGGATGAAGCTACAAATGGCCGATGGACACATAGAAAAACCGTTAGGCTTACTAGAAGGCATATCTCTCACCACTTGTGGTGTAGAATTTGAGCATACCTTTGCCATTTGCGGCTTTGCGAAAAATCATGCATATGAGATGATATTGGGACGACCATTCATGCGTCAGTTACAAATTGTACAAGATTGGGGAACTAATTCTTTGTACTTGCAACATTTAGGAGTGACTACTAAAGTCAATCTTAAGGACTATTCACACAGAGATGTACCCCCAATACAATGGAATACCATCCATAAGACACCAGCAGAGACGGAATCCGTGCACTCATTAGAATCAGATCCTTCTTGGTTGCATGAGGATACCCATTTATGGATGTGTAAAGTAGCCAAGCAAGAGGAAGAACGATTAGAAGCCAGGACCTTAGGTGCAGAACAACATCCACGAACCCTTCAAGATCCAGCCTATGCACCGGTAGTATTCCCAGATGAGGAGTTTGAACCCCATGGTTGGGTAGAGATTCTAGCAACCATGGATGTAGCCATCAATGAAGAACAATGGACACCCCACTGTGACGAGGATGGCTATGACATTTCAGTTTTCACGATAGAGCCAATCCTGTGCGATGCAATTTTAGAAGAGTGTGAACCAGACACTGATGCATTTGAGGATGCAAGCGATTTTGATTTAGAATCAATTATCATGGACCCACCCTTTGCATCAGAGGAAGAATATTTCTACGAAGTAGAGACTCACCCTCAGAGACACGAGGAAATTACGAATGAAGTGAGATTAGCCACGGAAGTGACGACCAAGAGTGAAGGAAAGAAAAGAAAGAAGAAAGAAACCATGTCGGCAAAAGAAGAATCTTTATTTGAAGTACCCGAGAATTTCAAGAAATATGAAATCGACGATAGAAGAATCATGGTACGAATGCCCAATAGAAAGGCGAATGACGGACAAGTATATGATAACCGAGAGAAAACCAAGAAAGTAATAGTTGCCATAGAAGGAGAAGAAGAAAAATGCACATACATAGGGCATGATTTGACGACTGAAGAAGAAGAAGAGTTAGTTGCCCTATTGCGCGAATATAGAGATGTTTTTGCTTGGAGTTACAAAGATTTGAAAGGAGTAGATCCAGATATATGTTCTCATAGAATCCCTATGACTCCAGATGCAAAACTGACAAAACAAAAACCTTACACGTATAATGATAATTACGCTGCGAAGATTAAAGAGGAGATAGATCGGTTGATAGAAGCAGGATTCATTTACGAAATTGAGCATACCGAATGGGTATCCCCCATTGTGGTTGTGCCCAAGAAGAATGGGAAATTGCGTGTGTGTATTAACCTTAAAAAAGTTAATGCCGCCACGATTAGAGATAGTTATCCTCTTCCTATCACGGAACACCTATTGGAAAGAGTTGCAGGCAAGGAAGTTTACAGTTTTCTTGATGGATTCTCAGGCTATAACCAAGTAGCCATTGCTCCAGAAGACCAACACAAGACGGCTTTTGCCACAGAATGGGGCATATTTGCATTTCGTGTAATGCCATTTGGCTTGACAAATGCACCCGCTACTTTCCAGCGACTCATGTGTCATGTTTTTAAGGAATTTTTACGCAAGAGCTTGGAAGTTTATGTCGATGACCTATGTGCGCATTCAAATGTAAGACTGACACATATTCCAGAGTTAAGACAAATATTTGACAAATGTCGAGAATATCAGGTCTGTTTGAACCCAGAAAAATGCGTTTTCATGGTCAGACAAGGCAAAATTCTAGGACACATTGTGTCAAAAAATGGAATCTCTACGGACGAGGAAAAGGTGAAGGTAATTGCAGAATTACCTAGACCAACTAATGTGAAAGAGGTACAGGCATTTATGGGCCATTGCGGTTATTATAGGAGATTCATACACATGTATGCAATCATAGCCAAGCCTCTGTACTCTCTTTTAACCAATTTTGAGTGGACAGATGAATGTGAACATTCATTCAATGAACTTAAACGACGCTTGTGCTCAGCACCTATATTAACCACTCCAGATTGGAGTAAGCCATTTCATGTACATGTGGATGCATCCAATTACGCCATAGGATGTGTATTAGCACAACCCACGAATGAAGGTAACATAGATCTCCCCATAGCTTACGCTAGCAGACAACTGAACGCAGCAGAGAGAAATTATACCACGACGGAACGAGAAGGATTAGGGATGATCTACGCAGTAAAGAAATTCAGGCACTACTTATTGGCCAACAAATTCAAGTTCTTTACGGATCATCAAGCCCTATTATATTTAGTCAACAAACCATGTAACACAGGACGAGTGATACGTTGGTTTCTACTGCTCATGGAGTATGATTTTGAAGTGGTAGTTAGGAAAGGAAAGACGCATCTTAGAGCTGACCACCTCTCAAGATTAACCTCAGGAGAAGCTCCTCAAGGAGTAGCTGATGATCTACCAGATGCATACTTATTCAACCTCGAGATAGCACCAGAATGGGCTAAGCCATTAGTCCCTATTCTGACATACGGACCCAAGAGTCCTAGGATAAAGATCAAAGAAGGAGAGATTACCAAATCTCAGAGGTACCAAATAATAGCAGGAAGCATATATAAACAAGATAATCAAAAGATTCTTGCTTGTTGTGTAGATGAATCAGAACATGCGAATTGGTTGCAATTAGCACACTTAGGTGCACTAAAGCAACATCATTCAAAACATAGAACACTACAGACTCTGCATAGATTAGGAGTATATTGGCCTTCTATGGAAGCAGATGTCCACAAGTTGTGTAAAGAATGTCAGGTGTGTTGTGAAAGACCACCAGTAGAGCATGCGACATTATATCATGTGTCTCTCACACCAGACTGGAGTGAACCATTAGTGACCTACTTGAGGACGAACACATTCCCTCAAGGAATGACCTTAGCTCGACAACGCAGCCTAGAGCAGGAAGCTCAAGGCTACTCACTTATTGGCGATAATCTATACAAAAGAGGACGAGATGGATATCTAAGACAATGTGTTCATGAGAGCGATTATCTGAGAATACTAGAGACTGCACACCAAGGTGTAGCAGGAGGTCATTTTGGACCAGATAGGATAATCAAAGCCATCCTCTTTGCAGGATTATGGTGGCCCACTCTTCACATGGATGCACATACCTATGTAAAGAGATGTGATGTGTGCCAAAGAACTCAGTTTCCTACTCGCAGAGATGAAATGCCATTGAAACCCATGATGGGCGGACGTGCATTTTCTAAGTGGGGAATAGACTTTGTAGGACCCATTAACCCCCCTGCAAAAGGTACACATGCGGAATATATTATTGTTGCCACAGATTATCTTACGAAATGGGTAGAGGCAAAAGCCACAAAAAAGAATGATGCTCACACGACTGCAAAATTCTTATTTGAAAATGTCTTTACAAGATATGGATTGCCTATAGAGTTAGTGAGCGATCGAGGCACTCACTTTCTAAACCAAGTCATTGAATATTTGTTACAGGATTTTATGGTGATTCACAAGAAATCTGCACCATATCATCCTCAGGCCAATGGTCAGGCTGAAAGCACTAACAAGATACTTTGTACCGTACTGACGAAACTCGTGAACAATAAACGTTCAGATTGGGACAAACAGCTACACCACGCTGTTTGGGCATATCGAGTGGCCTACAAGACCGTACTCAATGCAACTCCCTTTCAGATGGTTTTTGGTCAGAATGCAGTGCTTCCTCTCGACTTCTTGATACCGACCCTTAAGGTTGCACAAGAACATCAGTGGACCGGCCATGAATTATCAGCGAGAATATTGGACTTGGAATGATTAGGAGAAACCAGACTGAAAGCAGCAGCAGGAATATACGCAGCGAAGAAGCGACAGAAAGCATATTTTGATGCGCATGTGAAAGATAAAGGCCTAAAAGAAGGAGATTTAGTTCTAGTATATACGCTGAAACAGCACGCACGCAAGTTAGAAAAGCGAGGTTATGGACCTATGATCATTAACAGACTCTCGACTAGTGGAGCAGTACAGTTAGCCACCTTAGAAGGAGATATAATGCCTAATTACATTAGTGGCTGTAGAGTCAGGTTATATCAAGAACCTCTTACTGAGGATATGCTTAGACGACTCACGTTCGCAAAGAAGCGTAAGGAGGAAGAAAATAGAATACGAGCGGAAGCTCAGGCAGAAGCCATAGAACGCATTAAGCGCATGAAGCTAAGAAGACAAGGACTAGGGAGAGAACATTATAACCGTCTGGAAACATCACCCAGATATCCCATGGCCATGTGTCAAGTAAAGTCAACCACTCATCCTAGCATAGTGGACAGGAGACCATTCATTACAGTAAGGCTAGCGCACTGTAACCATAGCCAAGAACTCAGGGCTTTGATTGACTCAGGTGCTGCGACTAGTGCGATTAGATGGTCCCACTATAAGGCTTCAGGAATAGAAATGCGGCCAATTGAGGCATACCTCATAGGCCTAGGAGGCATGGAAACCCCTTGCATGGGTGAGATGGACCTTCCTATCCTCGTTAAGGAGGTGACCATGACAGCGAAGCTATTAGTGTGCCATGATGACGACCTGATAGAACCCCTAATCCTTGGCCAAGATTGGCTATACGATCACTCAGTGGACCTAAATCTTAGACAAGGCGCCTTACAGATTGGAACCTTAGAGCAGAAGCGAGTGATACCGCTTGAATTCCCTAACGGCATTCCGCGTGACGGTTGTGACCCTAGACCCAAGGAAACGCATGCGACGGAAGACAGGAAAATCTTTGATCAGCTCAATCACGCTACGTCCACACCAACCCACTCGGGCTTGGCGATGGACGAATGTCAATCAGAAGGACGACAGGAGATCTTCCCTGGGACTTCCTGCAAACTAGAAGCGACAGTTACCCAAACGCAAGGACAGAAGGGCACAATCAGAGGTCAGGTGGGTTGCATCAGCGGCCAAATGAGCACGACACCCTACGGTGCTCATCCTTCCAAGCTTGTTGCGGACTGGCCTAGATTAAAATTACAAAAGGCATCACTTCCTAATGGGCAGGTCACGCAAGTGTTGGAACTCCCTTCTTTTCCAAAGCAGAGTGTCCATCCGACCTCTCAACCCCAGCCACAACAGAGTCAACCACGACAAAGGAACCTAGATCGACGACAGTATCAGAAGACACGACCAGGAAGGCAGTTTAGGCCTCCCAAAGGAAGCGGCACCAGACAAATATGGGTGCCAAAAGGACAAAAAGCACCAAAAATCTCCAACCAAGCAGAGGTCAACAAGAAAAAGGCAGAACAGAAACAAAATCGATATCCACCATCCCCTCGACCTCCATCTACAGGTCCGACCATTCGACAAATGTGGATCGCCAAGAAGTACCTTACCCATAGACCCACGCCCACGCAGATTTGGGTACCCAAACCATGTATCATAGCTCAACCCATAAGCCATATAATATATAACCCCCATAACTCATCTCATCCCTCGATACCACCAAACCCGACACCACCTTTTACCCCTCAGCAGAAACCCACCACCCGTTCAAGGACTCTTAGGAAATGGATACCGAAACGTGTCCAACCGTCTTCCCCTAACCCATGGTCTAACTACCCCCCTACTAACATACAACCTTATGCTAAATCACTAACCTTTAAACCTTGTATAAATTCACACACCATCATCACACACCACTCGTAATCTCATCTCATCAAGAAATGTATGCATGATCTGAAACGTATAGGTGTCTAGAGACCTGCACTAGTGCTGCAAGAAACATTGCATCCATCACATCACAACACTTGGCTACACGGGTTACGCATCAGTTATGGAATGGGATTGCGGTCTCACTTTAATGGGATCATGATTAATTTCCATGCTAATGTGTTAATCTTTTGTAGCAGATCTTTCTCACTAGCGCACCAGCCACCATGCAAACTGACGAAGGAACATCAGGAGCAGGCCCCAGTGTAGCAGCAGTACCACTCAACGTGCTACGAGCAGAGTCCCACCCTACTGCTCCACCGCCGGAATTTCAGGGATTTCCAGGGCCCATGCCTATCGATAACCCCCCTATGGGCTACACCGAAAAGATACACAGGAACTCTCATTGGTTTCAGGGCCTGGCAGGACCCCTCGCGGACGCAGACTTTATATTCGAATCCTCTCTGACATTTGATGACCGCACGTGGGGAAAGTACCAGTTTTTCTCCAGAGAATTCGAAGCCCTACAAAGCACCCAGGATTTAACTCATGTTTGGGCCAGAGCCGGTTTCACAGAATATTTCAGTGATCCTCTACCCAAACCGGATTTTTATAGGTGCTATTACTTAATCACTACCTTACTGGCATCAGAGAATAAGGACATCCCAGGCACCTTCATATTGCCTACCCTAGTGGATGATCCACCTTACAAGAGATTTTATCTCTCTAAGGACCTAATCAGAGCAGCCATCAAGATTCATGGAACCCACACTCCCACAGACCGAGAGAGATTGATTCCAGAACCGATGAAACGTGGGGATGTCACGAAGTGGGAAGAGATTTCGGCCATTACACCTGAGTTGTCAAAGCCACTAAGAATATGCATGCAACATTTTGCATTTCCAGCTCAGGACAGATTTACCATGCCACACAAAAGAATATGGTTCGGATTATATTTGGCATGTACGGGACCTCAAACAGTTGATCTGGCAAGCTGGATCATAGATCAGATGTACCTGGCACAGCACAGATGGGAGCGCAAGAAGGTGCTTAACGGATGTTGTGCGCTCACTAGAATTGTGTATATGTGTTTGGCTTATGACTTGCCCATCGAGCGTGCATTAACAGGAGAGGAATTGAAGGCATTCAAGAGCACAGCGAAGAAAGCTAGGAAGCCCAGTAGGACACGGGCAGGTAAGCGCATGCGAGGCACCATCCCTTGCCTCCAAGTGCCAGAATCGCCGTCACCACAACCCTCTCCAGAGCGACCACAAACAGAAGCTGCTCCCACTGTACAACCTATTCGCATACGGTTGTCCAGACCAGTGATTACAGAGGCCACCACTAGTACCGCTGCGCCTCAGGCAGCTACCACCTCAGAACCCACCACCACAACAACAGAAGCTCCCACCACTATTGGTGCGGAAGCGTTTTCTTTCCCGATACCACATATGGAGGCCGACCCCATAAACACGACATTTGATTTTGAGATGCCTGATGCATTCTCAAACGAATTCCAGTATTCAGAAGCACAACTGTTCTCCCAGGAATATGAACGTCCCAGCTACCCTACTACGCCGCGAGACTTGCCACAGGGACAAGCTGTGTCGGGCTCTGAAGAAGAAAGAACCGAAACAGACGACGATCAAGGCGACGATGAAGCCAGCCAGGGCTCACAAGAGGGACAGACAGATGGCCAAGGCCAACAGACTGACACACACGGCGACACCAGCACATATGAAGATGAAACTTTCGAAGCCGCAGCGTACACATTGGCCATAAAGAAATTATATCGTACCATGGAAAAAGTCTGGGCACGAAAGAGGTTAACTGAAGAGGAGAGCCAGGCATTAATTGAACAAGAACTCATCTCCGGAGGATTCGAAGACGCATATATTAGAGGGTTCAGAGAGTTAGTCAAATCAGTAGGCTCCCATGAAGCACTCAGGTTTTTACAAAGAAAGCAACTACCACAGTTTGATCCCCGCCGAGTGCGACTACTCTCAAAACCTGGGGAGTATATTCGTGTACCAACAGGAGCCCAATCTTCAGCACAAGCCAGGGAGGCACGCCTCGCCCCCGAACGTTCATTAACCGCAGAAACCATCCTTGTAGATTCGCCACCCCGTACCACCTCTGTACAGACCACTACTATCCTCGAAATAACATCCACCCCTTCGACTCCTCTTTCACCTCATCTTTCACCAACCCATCCCGTATCACCCGCACACCCACCTGCTTTCCCCACATCCACACCTGTACAAAGCAACGTAGCCACAACCTCTTCCTTACCCATTCATACCACCAGGCCCACACCCAACCCTCTGCATCCATATGTTAACCCCTTCACCCCTTCATCCTTCCCAGCGTTTCCCCCACCTCTAAGACCCCCATTTCCCTTCCTAACCCCACTAACCTTCTCACCCGTCTCACCTCCCCAACCTACCATAACCCCTATTTCCCCGTTTCACCAAACTATTCCAACCATCCCCCCTGTAAACTACTCTACGTTTGTAAATCCCGTATTCACACCTACGCAACCACCCACAATCACACCACTTTTCACAGTCACGACATTAAACACGTCCAATGGCATGGACATATCACCACCCACCTCACCACCACCCACTCCACTCACAGCACCCTCATATTTAGGCACTTCACAATTTTCCACAATCACCACTGCATCCACAGTCCCAACCCCGCTCCCCATTCCCACTGCATCTACTACCACTGCATCCTCATTTAGCACTTCACTACTACTATCGCCCACCATAGACACCGCATTTCAACACATGTTCGCATGCATGACGCAAGTCCGCGATGAGTTTGCATCACTCGGCACCAACTATCAACAGCTGCAGAAAACGACGAACGACTTACAAACGCAGCTTAATTTGTTATCAATTGAGAACGCCTCACTGAACAGCCGATACCAAGAGTTACGAGAGGCTTATCACAAGTTAGAAATAGAAAGTGAGGAAAAAAGCAAAGAGGCCACCGCGGATTTAGATAACCTACTTAGAGCCTAGACTGTCCGCAATGCAACGCTCACTAGAAATATGGGCTTACTAAGAAGACACTTAGCCGCAGCAAAAGAGGAGAACCAGAGACTCCAAGAGCAGAACAGAGAGAACTTGGAGGCGGCTTTAGATCATCCAGAACAGCCACTAAGTCCGAGCAGATTCAAGGCAATCCCATCCGAGTCGATGCGGATGTTGCTAGACGACCATGTTAGATTGCTCGAGGACTATGATCGTATGAATGAAGAGTATCAAAAGTTAAAGGAAGATCACAAACTGCTACAACTCAGAGAACCAGCAACACAACAAGTACACGTAGCAGCGGAATTACCAGCACCTGTGGACCCTGCCCCTGAAGTTTTAGAGGAACTCAACGCACTCCGGGCCCAGGTAACAAATCTTGAATCTAGGATTGCCATCTATGAAGCACCACCAAGGCCAGACTCCCCACCTGAGCTACCAGCTGAGGAAGAAACCGTCACTATCCCGGTGGAGGAGACCTTCGAAGAGGCTTATGAACCGATACCCATCCCAGGCGGACGTGTCACGGCCGAAGGCCAGATGACCTACGAATTACCTACCCCCGCGTGGATGAAGACAGTAGAAGAACTCGGAACGACACACTCGGCCAGAGTAGAGGCACAGCTACATGCCATGGCCATAATTGAAGAGAAAATTTTACAATCACCATTCTTTGCTCAAATGGCCCCGCGACGATACATATCCGGGCATGAGCTTCAGTATAAACCATACTTCATGTTAATGGCAGAATATCAGTTAACCATAGAGAAAGAAACCGGCATGAAACCAACGCATGCCACTCAATTCGAGCCAGAGGACTTGCCACCAAGGGCGCAGAGAGGTGAAATCCTTCAACCAGACTGGCGCAAAGATTTACTGCAAAATTATCCAGAGATGATGAGTACGTGGGTAAAAGCGCCGCTTCACTTAAAATTTAATCCGTGTTGGGGACCAGTACCACGACGCCGCTCTTGGACTGCCTTCGCTATAAAGCTACAAAACAATAAGCAGTGCCAAGACTGGTTGAACTACCCCTACTTCAAGCCACCAGTCGCGTTACCCACAGTAGGCTACATGATGGCGACGATCCGCCACTGGCTCCCTCGATTAAAACCTATGGATGATATTGCCGCGCACATGACTGTCAAAATCTTTGACATGATGCAGATGGTCTTTAAAGTCTTCCGGCGCATCAAGGCTCCCCATGTCAACACCCCGGGCTTTGAGCATGGCAACTTGGATTTAGTCTATGATATGAGCACAACGCCATCGCTACGGGTGTGTTACGCCTGGCACTGCAGGATCAAATATCTACCGGCATGTTACAAGCAAACATTCGAAGAAATGTTCACCACCGGTTTTTGGGAGTACCATTCAGAAGTATTCATAAGCAGGCCCACACACTTATTGCAATTATTCGCCTGTGAACGAATGGTGTACTCCACACACTATCAGCTCCCACCACCAGACGAGCCGCAACCTATCGACTGGGAGAAACTCGAGGCTGATCTAGCCCGAGGTATTCGTGTATCCGAGCACACCCTCGCTCAAGACCTCCTACAGAATTACATCCGGCAGACCTCACAACAAGGTTCTGTCAGGGACGACAGAAGCGAGAGGGAGGGGGGTGTTGGAAGCAGTCAGAGGCACAGACGCCACGGAAGCATGTGAAGACGAAGCAGGGAGCCAGGCGGATCAATCTTTTAAACAAATACATGTCTTATTAATTTTCCAAAACATTCAACAGTGATTATTATCACTAATTGTAACATATGTATCATAGAAAACCCCATTTTGTAATCCATAGCTCCATTTTGTGCAAGCCGAGGAGTCCTCGAGCTTGAGGAGCTTAGGTAGAATACTCGTACCAAATTCCGTTATTTTTAGACATCGTTTACCCTTCCAAATAGCATCTAGGACCTATTTTTTAACTAGGCCGATCATTAGATGTGAAACCGGTCAAAACTAGTCTAGAAACTATAAAAAGAGCTAGAGAGCTCATTTTAGAGGTTGGTTCATTTTGGTTAGTGCAAGCATAGAGCTAATTTGAGCTTGTAAGAGTATTCTTGAGTAATAGAGCTAATTTCCCACCTTCCATTGTGTCTTGCTTGTCTCTTCATTGTGTGTGTGTGTATGTGTGTGTGCATCTTTGTGCTTCTCACCTTCACTCTCACATCATCTCACGTTCACGATCTTCATATCACTCCTACCTCTCCCACGGATTGACATTAAGGAGGTGGAGCTTCTTAACGTGGTTCTCACCATTGTGCTAGAGCAACACCATTGCATGAATTAAATATAAAAAAACTTTATCTCTCTTCTTCTCTCACTGTATCCTCTACCTCTCTCTTTCCCTTTCTCTCTCTCTCTCTCTCTCTCTCTCTCTCTCTCGTGTCTGCCTCCCTTTGTGCATAGTGCATAGCAATGATGTTATCATATGTAAGTTTTTGAATTGGATAAGTTATCCTTGTAGACTTCCTTTCTTCACACACTTGAGGTATAGACCTCTTTTCCATTGGGAATTTTATTTATACCTTTAATGTGATACCCCTTTGCACTATAGGGTCTTCAATTTCTTTATCTCATAGCCTTCATCATTTATTCCATGAGTTCTTCTTTACTTATACTTGAATGTCTTAATTTTTTTTTTGAAAATCTTCAAAACATTAATCAATAGAATGAAAAATTGTACAAGTGAATGGGCCAAGCACTCATGGGACCCCTGAATCCCACAAAGTAGGAATAGCTTAAAATTTGCTAGAAAACATTACAAAGAAGGCTGATAATCATTTTGTCCCCCTTCCTTTCCATGGAGATGTAATATATGTTTCTCTTCCTTTCCATGGAGATGTTATACTTAAACCTTCTCCACATGTTGAAGAAGTCAAGCCACTAAGATCCATGCTTCCTAGATCTGATTGTTGAAATCTTCTCTCTACTTTTCCTACATCCCCATCCTCAAGAAAACTTTCTGGAAAAAACATGGCTTTAGCTCATCAAAAGTAACATCTCTAGATACCTATAATTACTTGGTAATAGGGTTGTGATAGCTATAGCTGTTTTGTTTCAAATATCAACCCAAGAAGATACACCTTTCTTCCCCTAGCATCAAGCTTGCTTCTCAACCCATGAGGGACATATGTATAACACAAAAATCCAAAGAGCTTGAAATGTGAGAGACATGGTTGCTTTCTGTAAAAGCTTCCTTTGGTGCTAAAGAATGTACTCGAAAGGTAGGGTACCTATATATGATATAAACAATAGTAGACACAACATCTTCCCACGGATTATCACTGAAGAGAAGCCAATGTGGCTCCCCATACACCTGAGTGTATAAACTCCAAGAGCTTAGAGGATATGTACTCACTCTTTGGAAATGGCTTCCTTGCTTGCTTACCTAATTGAGAAGCATCACAAAACTATCTTGGCCTTCAAGATTTGGTAGTTCCTGCACTAAACCTACTTTGCACATGCTTTTAAACTTGGGAATATTGATATGTCCTATCCTCTTGTACCAAAGATCAATCTCTGCAATCCTTTTGTTACCAATCATCACATAGCATACCTTGTTGTGTGCAAGAGCAATATCTAGTGTGAAGAATCTGCCTTCTTTCCTTCCCTTGGCAATGAACTTGCCTCCTTGCTTCACCATGCACTCTTTTGCATCAAATATAACCTACATAACTCTCTCTACCATCTATCCTATAGAGATAAGGTTCTTGGAAATAGATGGAACATGGAGCACATCTTTAAGAGTCTTGACAGATTTACCTTCACCTAGATTCCCATCTTCCACATGTGTAATGGGATGCTCAGTGTTATCTCTTGTCTCCACCCAAACTTTTGAGCTTGGGACCTTCATATGAAGAAAAGATTCCTCCATACATGACATGTGATTAGAGCATCCGGAGTCTATATACCACTTTGTGTCCTTGGGATCACTAGTGTAGCCATGTCTCATGGCTAGGAGGGTCTCCTTCTCATCATCCTTCTTGGACTTGTTGGCATATTTCCCTTGTTCTGTCTCCATCCTTCTTGGATGTGTCTCCCATGGCCACCTCTTCTGCCACTAGGTGTGGGATTAACTCCTCAAGAGTTGGTTGGCAACTCTTCTGCCACTAGGTGTGGGATTAACTCCTCTATACAAGATGGTAGTAATAAGGGGTTTCCACTTGTCTTCCCCTCTCATCCCATTGAGAGTAATCCCACAAGATCTTCCTCATGTACTTTGTAGCCAATGGATGCCAATTGCTCCCTCAACTCCTTCACCCTCAAGGTGTAGTCAACAACAGATTGGCCACTACCCTTCCTCAAATAATGGAGTTCATTCTTAAGATACATCTTTTTGCTTCTTGTGGAAGTGTAATATGTCTTCTCTAAGGCCTCCAAAACATCTCTAGCATGATCAAACTCTGATATATGACCAATGATAGTGTTAGAGATTACCTGTGATATGCAGAAGATAGCTCTCCTATTCCTTTCCTCCCAATCCTTAAACATCTTTAATTCTTGATTGGTGATCTTTGGATCTTTGGGATCCACATTGGGCTTATCTTCATCTCCACACAAATAGTCCATAACCTTTGCTCATGAGGTAGTTCATGAAACTAAACCTCCATGGATGATAGTTGTCTTTGTCAAGAAACTCCACGTTTTGACCTAGATCTGCCATAATCAATGTGAAACTAGGGTTACACTAAAATGTACCTGTTAGCCTTGATGTCCAAGCTTTTGTGTCCTTCTCCTAGATCCTTCAAATAATGTTTCCCTCTTGATACCAGCTGATGGAATTTAATCCCTCAGATTTCCACATTAGACGTGAAATGAACCCAATACCTAGGTCCCTTCATACACCTTTTCTTCTATTGTGCAACAAAACTCTGATTCACCTGCCTTACATTGGTCCAAATGACCTAAGATTTTAACCAAAATTAATATGGTTCTTAAGCTTTCCAAAAATCTATATAAAACCTCAAATGGATCTATTTATGTCAATCAACAACTTTGTACAAGATAGGCTATGTAGAGATGTAGGATTTGCAGAAATTAGGATTATAGAGATATCAATTTCTCTGCACATAAAGTCGATTTCACAAAACCCTCTTAGGGAAAGTAAGAGATATATGCAAACTACAAAATTCACTTTAAATATTGTGAATTGGATATGTACACAAGGAGTTACAATTGTTATAAGTAGACTATGTCTATACCTACAAGATACTAGAGAGGGTGTGGGATTGATAGCTCCTCCTTACACCTCCTCTATGCATGTAACACCCTCCTCTACATTTTTCCTAGCTTGGGAAATTACATTTCAGCTCCTTGAGCATTGGATGAATCTCTCCTTGAGGCTCCTTGAGTATATGTCTCTTGGTCTTCAATGACCTAGAAGACTTCCATACATTTGATGACCCTTCACCTCGTTTTATACCTTTTGGATGCCTTTCCTGACTTTTCCACCATCTTAGGACTGCCTTGCTGACCTTGACTCTCCCCTAATTGATTTGAGTCGTGAATTTTGTCCACATTAATGTCTTTTGTCCCCTTTATCTAGCTAAAGCTTGCATAGTTCACATTTTCAACAATACACATACATGTGCACATACATATATATACACACATATATACATACACATGCACATACGTACACACAAATACACACATACACTTACATATACACATGCACATACATACATTTACACACACACACACACACTTACACATACATATGCACATACATACATGTACACACATATACACATGTACACACATACACATACATTTCAGCTCCGTGATCCTTGGATGACTCTCTCCTTGAGCCTCCTTGAGTATATGTCCCTTGGTCTTCAATGACCTACAAGACTTACATACATTTGATGACTCTTCACCTCCTTTTATACCTTTTGGATGCCTCTCCTGACTTTTCCACGACCTTAGGGCTGTCTTGCTTGACCTTGCACAACCTTGTGACTGCCCTAAGTGATTTGAGTCGTGAATTTTGCCCATATTAAGGTCTTTTGACCCCCTTTATCCACCTAAAGCTTGCATAGTTCACATTTTCAACATTGCACATACATATATACACACATATACACATACACATGCACATATGTACACACATATACACACATACACTTACATATACACATGCACATACATACATTTACATACACATACACACATACACTTACACATACACATGCACATACATACATATACACACACATATGCATACACATGCACATACACACACACATACACTTACACATACATATGCACATAAGTACATATACACACTCATACACATACATGTACACACATATACACACACATACACATGCATATATACCTACACATACACATACACACACATATACATACACTTATACACATACACATGCACATACACACATATACACACACATACACATACACATACACATACACATACACATACACACATGCATATGCATAAAACATATCTACATGCACATTTATACACACACAAATACACATATATACACACATATACACACACAAATATAGATACATACCTACATGTGCATACATACATTTTATACACACACAACTACACACACATACATACATATAGACACACAAACACACATATAATATGAATGAATTATAGAATTAAAGTAATAAATAACATTTTAAATATAAACAATAATAAAAATCACTCAAACAAGACTTTTCATTAATTAGTATCATAGACACAATTCAAAACATAACTAGAATGAGAAAATATATAGATATGAAAAAAATATGTATATCAATGTAAAACATATATCCAATGTAATATATCAATCATCTTGATCATCATCATCCACATCATCATGTAAGTCCTCATCATCATTTAAGTCCTTATCATCATGATCATCTGCATGATTTGATATATTTGTAATGGCATCATGGATAGAGGTGTGAGCACTCTCTGACAATCCAAATCATCTCGCTTGTGTCTGTCTCTCCACCTCATCCATATCTGCCTCTCCATAATACTCATGTATTACATATAACAAACATAAATAAATAAAACATATAAAATGTCAACAAAAATAAAATAATTATATGAAATTTAATAATACTCACAAAAGCATTTGGATGATCCTGCATGTACTCACTCAGACACTGATATCCACAATGTGTAGCAAAATCAAATTCCTTTTTTGTAGGATATCGACCATAATCCTTCCGTTCATTGAAACAAATAAAAAATATCAATGATTAGTGTTTTAATTAAAATAAAAATTGTAGTTTCAATAATGCATTTACTTACAAATGTAGCTACAAAACCATGATGGCCCATTTGGCCTAAATGCGATGTATGACCAGACTCAACTGTCTTCTTTGCAGCAGCTTCTGTTTATTTAATGAAACAAAAATACATAGATTAAATGTAAAAAATTTATAAAACATATGAGAATTAAAAGTCACACTAATATAAACTATTAATTTGTTTACCTTCAGCGGAGGAAATGATTCCTAAAGATGTAGTTGTCTACGAAAAAACTACCATGTCTTTGGTGGTATGTTAGGTCTTCTCTTATTTTGTTCTACCATACAATATATCATTTTATTTTAATCTCAAACAAAAAAAAGGATCAGAATATAAAAAAGACTTTAAATTTATAAACATGCATACACAGACACACATACATACACTTACAAATACATACTTACACTTACACATACATACATACTACATACCCACACATATACATACACAAACATACATACTAAATACATACCCACACACATACATATACAAACACATACATGCATACACATACACATATACATACACTTACACATACATACATACGCTTACACATACATACATACACACATACATGCATACACTTACACATACATACATACCCACACATACACATACATACACACACACATACATGCATACACATACACATACATATATACATACGCTTACACATACATACATACACTTACACATACATACATACATACATACACACACATGCACATACCCACACATGTACATACACACATATACATACTAAATACATGAACTTATACACATACACACATACATATACACACACATACCGACACACACACATACATGCATACACATACACATATACATACAAACATACATGCATACACACACACACACACACACACACATATATATATATATATATGTATACACACACTTACACATACATACATACTAAATACATGCACACATACACAATACACACAAATACACATACTCCTAGACACATGCATACATACACATACATAACACACAAACATCCACATACACATACACATACGCATACACATACACATACACATACACATACACATACACATACACATACACATACACATACACATACACATACACATACACATACACATACACATACACATACACATACACATACACATACACATACACATACACATACACATACACATACACATACACATACACATACACATACACATACACATACACATACACATACACATACACATACACATAC